>NIPQ01106774.1:0-16254 GCA_002806875.1 Lepidotrigona ventralis hoosana | reverse complement strand
ACACACACACACACATACACGCAAATATACGCGAAGATCGGCAACGAAAATAAAAATGCATTAGAGACGTATCTCCGGCGGAAGGAAACATGTTCCTTAGACAGACTGGGGGGGGCTGAGGATCGCGGTAGAAGACAAAGCCTGAAAAGGAGGACGCGACGGATTTCTCAAAAGAATCCATATACCGGGTTTATTCCGGAAAGCCGCGATGAGCTCACGTCCCATCGGTTTCTATGGGTGCACGATACAGAAAGACTGTTTGTACGTAGTCGCAACCATCCCTCTCTTCGGCCCGACCATTTTCCGCCTTGGAATCTCTTTCGACCGCGGCCTCTCCTCCCCCGTTCGTCTGTTCGCGAACGAACTGTACGGAACATCGTGCCGACTGATTTCGACCAGTCGATAGCTATCCGAAAATTAGAAAATACCGGCACGCCTGCAGCGGAAACAATTATTTCGCTTCAAAGTCTCATGAAGTACGTGCGATGACTGCGAGAAGCACGACCACCACTCGGTCCCGATCGAATAGCTCTCTCTTATTGTTTCCTATTTCGCACGCGACTCTTCCCTCCCTATCTATCTGGTATCTTGGCCATGTCTCAAAGGACAGCGCCCAGAGCTCGCTCTGAAATATTTACAAATTCCACGGTCGGAACTTTTCGAAGTCTGCAGAAAGAAGGAGAGAGAGAGAGAGATAAAATAGGGAAGAAAAAGAAGAGACGCAATATACATGGCAGAGAGGAAAGGTGACTTTTGTCTGTCCCTCGTTGGCCCGTGTATCAAGTTGCCCTCTCAGTTGCCTGTCGGGGCTAACGGAAACAAAGAGGTTGCGAATTTCTTGCGACGATCGTGTCCACGTCCAGCTTTGCGGACGAGTAACTTGTTCCTCCTCGGCCGCATGTTCTTTGCCCCGCGTTCCTTCTATTTACGGATAAATATTGAACCGCATGCACTATTGGATAACCAGTCGCTGGTACAAAACTGGTGGTGGCTCTTTCTTTCTNTTTTTTTTTTTTTTTTTTTTGCGACGAAAAGAACCAGCCTCGTAGGATCGCGACAAACAAGGTCTACAACGACGTTCAACGAAAAGAGATAACAGACACGCGGATCTTCCGTGAAATAGTCAATCTCAGTCGTTTTAGTGCCATAAGACGCGAAAATACCAATCAAAGTAGATAAGGTAAAAACTGCCTATTCGTGGCATGTGATTTTTTGGTTTAATCGAAAAGAAAATAATTGGAAGAGGAAGCTTCGACGACGATATGACGTTGTTCTACACGGCGAAATTTGAACAGCGCGATCGCATTATACTGAAACGGTTAAATATACCGATCTTAAATATGCGAGCATCTCCTTTTCACGTGATCACATACGTAGCTAACTCGACTAAGTTCGATTTATTTTAACAGGAGGGCAGCAGAGTCGAAACTTTCATCGATAACATTGCCCTGTTCCAGCGGACGGTTAAAGCAGTAAAGTCCCGCTCAGTGTGATTTATGAACGACACGGCAAATCTCATTTCGCCTCGCCACTTTCCGTTTTTCTTCTCCTTCTCGTCCCCTCCCTCCTCTTTTTTTTCTGTCTCTCATTTCCTACTTACTCCACTTCCCTTTCGCTGGTTCGCTGTTTTCCTTTCGCTTTTTGCTTGCGCTCCAATAGCGGCGCGATACCGGCGCGCGCGAAAAGTCGGCGGGCAACGCTCCGCCGGGAACGTTAATTCGAGGTATCGAGGATGGATTATCAATCATTAAACAATTTTCATTGGCAAACGCGTGAAATCATAGACGAATGCCACGGCGGAACAGAAACCCATTAATCTTCGGAGAGCGGTCGTGACGAATAAAAACGTTTCTCTGTGTTCTTTTCACGTCGCAGCAGGGGACATGCAAACTCCGCGCCAACGGGCCTTCTGACAGAATCCGCGAATACCGGAAGAGCTTACGACGCCTCGGCCTCGGCCTCGGGAAGCTCTTTCCATTTTGTTTGAAATTACTTCGGGCTAATATTATTTTTTACGTCACTTCAGACTACCTGTCCCGGTGGACTGTTAGTAAATCATCTCGCGTCAGTGCGAAAAAGCCATTGAGAATGGTCGTTGGCTTTGGTTAGCCACGAATCACGCGCCGTTGTTTCTATCTTGAAATAATGGCAAACCTGTCGCCGGAACTACGTACACTGTCGTCCAAAAGCGTACAATGTCGTCGGACATTTTTTTAATTTGTCGCGAAATGCATCTTGATTGACAGAGTTATGGATAAGTTATAACGATATAATTCTTTCAGCATTCGCTGAAGAATACCATGATACGGTTCAGTTAATTTTTAGAACGTGATTTGATCGAGATTCTGTAATTCCAAGGTGTCACAGAGCTCCTTGTTTTCACGTTTCTTTAAAAGACAGATTTTTAAAGAATTTGAAATTGGGAAAGAAGTGATACATACGAGTGGTGATAATCTACGAAGTATCAATTCATTTTTCACTAAACCCGTAAAAATACGACTACATTTCTGACTGTTAAAAGATCAAATATAGACATTTCGTTTGCATACAATTTAATAAACGTACATATTAACGTGGAAGAAATTGTATCGTTTTTTTAATAATCGTTCAAATTTTGAATCCCCCGAGAAATGTTAAAAAAATCTTGCTTATCGTTAACTTATTCATTTAATTTATTCATTTAATTACGTTAAAATATTGCTACGAATCGGAATTGTTCAGATATTTACGAGCGATGTTGTAGCAAACCGAGTTAACTGCAAGTAGAAACAACGACGTTTGGAGCAGACGCGACGCGACAGTAGAAATGATCGGCGCGCTGTCAGACAGACTCGTACTCGTACGCTCTAAACTATGGATGTTTAATCTTTTAGACCTTCTCGATCTCATTGGCCAGCAAACATTTGTTGAAGGCCGCGCCATAGTTTACGTATTTTTTTATTAATTCAACGTAACCTATATTATTCACGAGGATATTAAAACAATTTTAACAGTGGGGCGATACATTGATAGGAAAAATATATTTACATTAATTAAAAAACTACGAAAATTTTTACTGAGAACACTGATCTTATTTTTTAGATAGTTAGTACATCAATATGTGGTTTGTGATACAGGTAGTGGCAATACAAAGAGTATTTTCAAGATGCTAAAATTTTATTTTTCGTGTGCTTATAAATATAAGTACTCCCCAGAAGGGACATCATAAGCATTCACGGTTAAAATTATAATAAAATTCTTGTTCAATTATTTCAATTTTGGTTATACAGGCAGCATGAATAAAGTCTGATGGCACGCCTGCTCTAGAATCGGTGAATCGCCCTATTCTTGAAGACACGCGATCATCGTCGCGGTTCCTTCGTTCAATTTCACCCGATCTAATTAAAAGCAACGCAAAGAAAAGACAGAGTTTGACGTAACACGTGTTGGACAATTTGTTTAAACGCAGTTGCCTAACAAGATCTCGTTAAAGCGTCAGTACACGACTCTTTTATTTGGAATTGGAAACGTTTCACGCTCGGCTTCTTCCGTCTGCTCGTCATCCTCTGCTCGTTCGTTCGTCCAAGTCAATGAGACCATTATTTCCGGGGATCAATCGAGCGATTTTCTCTTCCCCGTCGCGAACGAAACGCCCCGATAGCGCACGTGAACGCGCGCGATTTTGCGGACATCGAGGAGATCGCGCGGCATAAAGACACGCGGAATACATTTCATCGTGGTCGTTTCGTTCTTTTGCGCTTCGTTCGCCTGTTTCCTCGACCTGTTCGAGCGGCTTCGGTCGTGGTCGTGGTCGTTTTCTGAGTAACCTTTCGATTCTCGATGTCTCGCTCATGATTTATTCATAAGCGGCGTCTCCTGGAAGCTACGTGATACGTTAAATATTTGTAAATATTCATCGTAGCCGGGGCCGAGGTTTTAGCATGCTGCCTGGTGTGGGTGTATCGCGCGTTTGTTAGTCGGCCATTGAGAAAACCGAGTTATCGCCGAACACGAGAGAGGCAGACGACCACGAGGATCAATTAAATATTCAACAACGTCGTACTTCAGTCTCGTGACCTAGAAACGTGATATTGATATCACGGTGATGCAATATCGCGCAACAATACGTGTAGCACGGCTTATCGTACACGTTTCTCTTCTTTTTCGAATCTATCCATTCTCATTTCGTCTGCAAAAGTCGTTCGCATCGTCAAGACCAAGATCGTTCTCAATTNACAACTGGATAAAAAAAAAAAAAAAAAGATGAAACGAACGCAAAGAAAAAACTATACAGACTACCGCGCGCCGTAACCTTGCGAATGTCGGCGAATTACGTTTTTTAATGCCCGTTGCCTGACCGATTACGCCGTGAGATAGCGTCGCGCGTCTCGTTGAATTTTTACTCGCGTTTCTACTACGGACAGCGCGTTTGCGATTCCATCGTGATCGTACTCCGAGAACAAGTATTATTCATGGCCCGTCTTCTCTTGCTGGCTCTTTCCTCTCTTTTCTATGGCCCACTCTTCGCCTCGGATCTTCCCTTGCATCGTACTTCAGCTACGGAAACAAAGGGTAGACAATGGAAAGCACGCGAAAATTGGAGCGGAGCTGCATCGAAATCGCGGGAATTGTCGCGTCGCTTGCCCGGCGCTCCTCGAATTTTCTGAGAACAATTTTCGGCATTCGGGAGGATAACGGCCGGAGAAGTCGAGTCCTCAAGAAATTTCCCCGGCAAAATTCCCGGTTGGTTAGAGATCTTAAACGGGGGACGGAGATAGGCGAACGTGTCGCCCGGCCGATCCACCCTCCCTTAGATTGTAAACAGTATAATAATGACCATTCTTATTACCATCCTGAGCATGAAACGAGAAATTTCGCCGAGAAGTTGGCCGGATTTGCGAAGCGGCTCGCAACGCGCGAGAGCGCAGTCTAATTAGCAATGCTAACGAAAGTTGGCGAAATAACGAAGGCTAAAATCCGTATCGAATTAAAGCGTTGTCGGATACGCGAGCTCGGCGTCTCATGAGTGCCGGCGGCGGCACGATGCTTGAGATTTCGTTTAAATCTGCGAAACGCGCATCTGGGATCCAACGCTTTTCTTCCTTTCTTCTCGTCCTCCTTTATCGTCTGGCTTCTTTCCCCTCGCCCCCTCCTCACTTTGGGCTCTCGCTTGCGAACGAGCGCGACGCAAGTTGCCGGAAGGAACAAGAAATTAATAGCAGCGGCTGCTAAGCAAAATTGTGCGCGGTATTACCTTCTTTAAAAGGTGCGCTGATTAAGAGCACCCTCGACCTACTTAACTCTTTTTCACCGAGAATAAAATAATCGTGAAATTAAACTCGCGATGACTGGGGCTATTTGAAAGTTAAATCCGGGCCCGTGACGAGCTGGAAGGGCAATCGTGTAACGTAACGAAACGTTCTCTTTCCCTCTCTTTTCCCACTCTGCTTAACTCCGCTCGTTTACCATCCATCCTTTCGCCAGCCTCTTCTCTCTCTCTCTCTCTCTCTCTCTTTTACATCTTCGTCAGGCTTCATTCAACCGTGCGAAACGCTTTTTACGATAGAGACGCTCCCATAGACGTCTAAGACTGTCGTCGATGCTGACGCACAGTGAAAATGTAACGAAAACAGAGTTTTTCACGGCATGGTACGAGCGTACTTGAGTGCTCGTACCGTTCGTTATTGTTCGCGTAAATAAATAAATGCCGCGTATATACGTATAATAGAAGTGCCTAGCCATCTTCGATAATGGAAGTCTATTTACGCCGCGTTTCGTCCACCCCCGCCCTGTCACCGGCTAATTCTTTTGCTTCGTTGCATCCGCGTTTTTCTTCTTCTTCTTCTTCTTCTTCTTTTTTTCTTTTCCTTTTTTTTTTTTCTTTTCTTGTCGTTGTCCCGTTCCGGACAACGTGTTAATCTGTTACTCCACCGTCGCAGAAATTGTCCAACGCTGTCAAAGCTCTGTCCTCTCTCCGTCGTTCCAATTATCTCCAATCGCGAGGTAAAAACGTCGTTCGTTCGCGAGTCGTTCGTTCAATTTTATTATCGCGCGCGTATAGTATCCGCCTGGTAATCGATTCAAAGGGAGAAGCTGCTGCTGTCGCTGGTTTACGGCCGTCGCGGCGGAAACCAGCCATTCCGATTAATTACCCGCCAAGGCAAATCCTTAACAAGTTTCAACGAGAAATCCTTTTTAATCGCCGCGTCGAATGTCGTTACCCGGATTAGCGATCGCTCGACTCGACATTACGACGTAAACTGCGCTTTATCGCTCTACGGCTTCCCGACAAATCGCGAGCACCTTCGAGCGCGAATCGGATTATCGACATCGGCTCGCGGATGGATTATTTCACTCGCGCGATGTAACGACGTCGTTATTTGATCGGCCATTTGTTTGAACAGCGACGAAATCGTTCACCGTGCTTGCCCTCCCGATCCCTCGCCTTCATGTCCTTCACCCAGTTCGTACAGAGACTACTGCTCGATTCGTTATCGAGCCTCGTTGTCAAGTATCTCGAAAACCGCTGAACTCGATGGGTCGATGGAACGCTCGCGGCGAACGTACCGCGTCGCCGGGAAGTCGGCTTGCTCGCTGTTCGCCGAGGAAACGAGGCAGAATCGAGGAAACGACGCGTTAATTTCCAGGCACCTGTTCCTGATTAAATACCGAGCCGGTCGATATCACCCTCGCCGTCGAAGATTCTCATCCCGGGGAATCGATCACCGGGGGCCGCGTAATCGCCTCCGAGCGAGTTTGCGAAATCGGCCCCCATTAAGTATGTCGTCGCGTCTCGTGGAATTCGCTCGGATCGAACCGCGGCGATCACCCTCCAGCCATGTGCAACGCTCCAGTCACTGGCAATAAAGAATTCCCCGCGTTTCATACGAACGCCTCGACGGCTACGCCCTCGCGCCTACCAGTTTGTTTCAACGTTTCGTCATTGCGATCTGACGTAAGAAGATTACGTTGACGAGGGGTGTGAACGATCGCAACGAGATACATCGCGCGTAACGCGTACGATCCTCTCCCCACTCCCCGTAAAATTGTTCCGTAGTGCGGTCGCTCCGTGTTGGACTTCGTGACGCGGGCGACCGTGCGGAGATTAGCTCGGATCCTAGAGAGTGTAATTAATAGAGGATTAATCGAATTAGCTGGCATTCCCGTGGCCACAACGGCGAGTCGAATCGAAAATCGAAACGTCAGTCGGAAAGGATATCGGAGTCGGCGGCAGCGGCGGCGGATTCGCCGGTTAATCGGCTTGGCCAGAGAGCTGATACGTCTCTCGGCTCTCTAGCGAAGCGGAGAACGGTGAGAAATATCGGTTATAAACGGCCACGACAACGGCGAGGATCGCTAGCGCGTGGATGGGCGAGCGAAGAGCTTTACCGAGGGATAACCGATTCATTCCCGGCGGTCGTTCCCGAAGATAAAATAACTTGCGTAACGTAAATGGAAACGCGCTCGCGAGCTCGTGCACGTCGTAATGGAATAACGAAGCGCTGTAGTATGATAATGGAGTGTAAGGTAGTAGAAATGGGTGGCGTAGGCATACCTGGCGTAAGCAGAGCGGCACACAGCCGTTTAAACAGCGAGCGAAATAACACTGGACACGCAATAACTTTATTCCCTCGCGCGCGCGTCCAAGTATTTCATACTTCCGGGCTTGGTGGATAAGAAGGAGCGCGCGTCGCTTTCCTATCTCGTTTCGCAGGGCGCCACGTTAAATTTTCATCCCGCTGAAAGAATTCCTCGCGACGAGACGTAACTCTGTTTCTATTCAGTCGCGCGTTTATTAAAACCAAAGGGAAGACGGTGTAATTACCTCGAGACAGCTATCCTACTCCTGGCTATACAAAAGCGGCAACCAACACGCGTCTCTTTCGTTTTTTTCGCTAACGTATCCTACGTATCCTTAGGAGTGCGTTTCACTTTTCCTTCGCGTACCGTGCGTCTACGTAGAAGTGTATACGAGAGGCAGTCTCAAAGTAAGTTTCAGTCTCTTTGTTAAGCATAGTGAATTGCTTATATTTTTTAAATTAATTGTTTGTTTATTTCATGATACAGCGTATCAACTATTTTCCTACGTGTTAATCCCCGTGTCCATCGAGACGTTCATCATTTTAGGGAAAATAATTAACGAAAATTAAGCCCACGTTTATAATAAATATAAAGTTTGTTAATTTAGGAATTAAGAAGTAAATCCGAAAAAGTAAATCTCTGTCTTCACATTTCACACATGCTCGTATTTTACATCTTAAGAAGAGACAAACAGTTCCAAGTTTAACTTTCCCCATATCATATCTACTAGTTTTTCTATCGTCTCGTTCTTGAGTCATATCGTTCGACTTCTATCGCTTTGCAAGCTCTGCTTTCATCGATCCACAAATGTGAGAGTCGCAAGACAAATATCTCTATATGTCGTCGCACTTCCCACTGAAATTTTTGCAACAAATCCTTTGTGAATCGTTAATAATTTGCCAATAGATTGATGGCGTATCTTATTCTGTACAGTGATAAATTTCAGTAGGGGAACAGTTTTTTCGAAAACCATGAGAAACGAACGACAGCACGGATCTCCAATTTGATCTTCTTCCATGTGTACGCGCCATGTTTTACGATTGACGACAAATAACAGGCGATTGTAACGCGTGTTCAAAGTAGACACGTGAAACATCGTTCCAAGTTCCATCGAAATATCTTTAATACACGAAAAGTTACAAGCGAGTGAATCTTACTTTTCGACTGCCTCTCGTGGGACAAATACATATATTTGCATACGTATGTATCAGTACATACGCGCGTATTTCCGCGTGCGGTGGTCTGTCGCATGAATCATTCGCGGCGGCGGACGACGACGCGGCGCGCACCGGTAACAGACAATCCCCCATTTTTCTCGACTTTTTCCCGAATTCGCGCGCGACACGTACGCCTAGGAAACAGTTGCGCGAGGCACGCAGCTGCGTCCAAACGACCGCGAGGCGCGTCCCGCTGGCTTTTTTTTTCGGGCGAGAAAATTTATACACGCGCGCGGCCGCGAGCCGAGGTGGCAGCGCGCGACCGTAATGAGGAAATATCGTTTCACGATATCGATCCACGCGGCGAAAGGTCAACCCCTAGAAGGGGTTGCCGGCTGACAAACCCTCCGTCACAGGGGTGCACACGCACACGTACACGGACTGGCGAGCACACGAGGCGGCCATGCGCCCCTCTCTACCGCCCTATCTACACGTTGCTGCGCCGCTCGCGTACGATACGCTCCGATACGATCGCGCCGCCTCGCCTCTCTTACGGATATTTTGATTCCCGTAATGAGACAGCCTTCAGGTGATTAACGCGAAAGCTCCCACGGTGACAAGTGCTCGATCCAAGCGTTCTACCCCCCCAAGTGTTCTATCCTGTCGCTCTCTTTTTTTCTTATCCCCGTTTTCTCTACCTCTTTCCTTCCCTCTTCCCTGCCTCTGTGTTTCTCGATTTCGTCTTGTTTCGCGCCAGACGATGCTGCCATTTAAATATGAATTAACCGATCGATCGACAACCACGATACGTACGTGCACGTACGTACAGGTTACGGACCAAAGGCGTATTTCGCGTATTCGCCGATCGTGGCGCTATAAAAATTCAAGGGGACAGCCCGAAGAGGACGAATGTACCGGAGAATGTGTCGGCAGAGTGTTTCATCAAATATTCGATGAAATCCGCGATTATCCCGCGACGGAAGAGAGAGGAACGCGCGCCATTGCTAGAAAGCAGTCTCGCCAGTCTCGAGCCATTGTCGCGCTGTTTCCAGCGGTAGAAAACGAGTGTACAGCTCGTTGAAATTGCAAACAGCTCCCCGTCCTCGTCCGGCACCGTCATCTTCACCCGATATACCCACGCGCCACTCGCGGAGAGGCCTCTCGTCTCTCTCTCTTAAGTGTCCGTCGGATCGTTCCCTCCCGCGGAATGATCATTCCATCACGGCGCAAATATTGAATTTACATGGTCGTCTCGTTTCTGCATTGCAGATGTATACGCTCCAGGGATGTGCACCGCCGTCTCGTACATATGTACCGGCGCGTATATGTACTGCTGGCAGCACACGTAGAGAGAGGCGAACGCGAGCACGGAGATAGACCGCAGGGGGTACTGTAGCGGCGTTTACCGCCTCTTTGCGACCAGGTCTCGCGGTCTCGTTGTATCAACTCCTGTCTAATGAAATCTGATTCGCGGAGCCAGTTGCCCGCCTCGTTCTACGATTTAATTCCGTTCTCGAGTACCATCAACGAGTACTCTGACACAACGCGAAGAAACGCGTCCCTGGTTCTCTCGCTGTTTTCACGAACGTGAACGTTTGAGACTCGGCGTGTGTAGAGGAAACGCTTCTGACACGCTTCGTTCAGTGAAAAGTCTCTGACGCACGCGTCGAGACCCTGACGCTTAAAAAAAAAAAAAAAAAAAAAAAAAAAGAAGAAGAAGAAGCCTTCAAAGCCGCGCTAGAAATATTTTGCCGCCCCTATCAATGTTAATTTTATCCTCTAAAGCGCCCCGTCAAACGCGAAAGGAGTGTTAATCGCGCGTTTAAGCAGCCGCCGCTGCAACATCGCTCGCCGAGAGAACGAGTTCAATTACAGTTACAACGTCGATTACAGCTCGCAGCTGTATGTCCGCGTGATTCCACGCGTCAGCCCCGTTTATGACAGCGTTCAAAACAGCATTTCGGGCCGTTTACGCTCTGGCAACATACTTGTAAACCTATTCTACTCGCCGCGTCTGGAATTAATCACACTAATTAATTAGCAACGTGAGCGGCAAAGAGAGAATTAATCAATTGGATTAATAGGTTGTAGCTTAGCCAAGGGCGGCTTGCGTTTTCGTTCGCCTAACGACCAGAAACTTCCAGAAATCGAAGCTTGCAGATATCTGGGTCACCGACAGCTTCTCCTTTCCTCTCCGTTGAATATTCGCAAAATTGCCGCCACCGCCTCCTATAATTTCGAATATTAAACTCGGAAAAGGAGAAGTCTAGCGACGGCTTGAATAACCTCCATTAGTCGGCCATTCCGCCGTGCCATCCGTTTCAGGTTGTGAAGCACGATCGGGAAATCTTCGTNTTTTTTTTTTTTTTTTTTTTTTTTTTTTTCTTTTATTTCTCACGTACCTATACTCGCCCGTGTCCTTTCCTTTATTTATTTCCGCGGGAGAAACAACGAAGAAACTCGTCCTCGTCCGAACGAACAGAAAGCCAGAAGAGTGACAGAAAGCAAGATTAAAAGAGAGAGAAGGTGGACAGAGAAATGGAGGTTACGAACGATCGATATCCGCTTCGCGAGTTCACGATCTTAAATCACCGGGCGCAGCTTGAGCCCGGACAAGCAAGGATTCCCTCATTGTGAAGCAGCCAGCGTACTGTCACGGTGCATAACTTCGATATTATATGTGTCCTGGTTGTGAGCGCGGCTTTCTCCGGTTTCCTGTACCGCGTTCGAATGGCGGCGGCCAAGAAAAGGACACGGACAGTGGAACGGTTAGCGGTTGGAGGATGTTTTCTGGTGCATAAAAGGGACACACGTAACGCGCTTAAGCTCCGTCTCCTGACGTACACGTGGAATGGACCACGGAATCCAGACATTGTCCCGCGAAACATCTTGTCAAGTGTCTTCTTCCGAACCGCGAGACTCGAGACTTGCGAGACCACCGGATAAAATAAGGATCAACATTCTCTCTCTCTCTGTTTTTTCTTTTTTTTTTTTTGCATTTACATTCTTCTTACTTCGTGATTCAGTCGCGAGACTGAACTTACGGTGAGATCGAGAAACACACAGTAGCCATAAAATGTCTATAAAGTAACATGTCATTTAGCTTTGCTAAATTTCTTTTGCAACGATTGAACCTTTTCTGTTTGGACTGGCTGAGAAATTGTGGACGTAGATCACTTGGATTCAACGTTTTCATCCGTAAGCTTTGGATTTTTACTTTCAAGAAGAACGACACGCCGAATCTGTCAAAAAAGGAGCCAAATCAAAAGACTATTTTTTTTCTTTTNAAAATTTTTTTTTTTTTTTTTTTTTTTTTTTTTTTTTTGAGGGCAGAGGTTTTACTGGCAATTTCTTACGCGAACGTCAGTAACTCGGATTCGACGATTAAATATCTTCATTGCGGACGCTTTAGTTTATCGTTCGATTTACGTTCTCATCCGGAGGCTCCGGATTTTTTTCTTCTCAACAGAAACGACACGGCGAATACAGTCAGGGCCGCGGTTTTACACGCGGACGTCAGTAACTCGAGTATCTTGTTTTTCTGCGCGCGTGTCCCGAGTAGTTTTCTCCTTTAGCTTGACGCTTTTTCCCCAACAGAGTGGCCGCACAACACAACGTCGTGAATGGCGTGCATGACATTTACACGAGCCGGACGGCAGCTTCTTTATCGCGCACCTGTACGTTTCCAAGGGTCACAGGGTAATTGTTGAAAGGGCAACTTAAAGCTGTCGATCGTTGACAAAGCGGGGTCGTACACGCGACACACCCAGCCTCATATGTTCCAATGAACCGTGGTGTATCGAGTTATAGACTGTATCGGCCGTGCTATATTAAAAGCTATCGTTAAAAAGGGGATTCGAGCGAGATTCGGTGCATAGACGGATCGTCCGCTGGGTACGATGTTGTTATGTTATTATTGTCGAATCGTCGCGCGACATCTTTCGTAAACGCAATCCCTTAAGTCAGGCCCTGCTCTGTTCCTATTCCTCTCCTCATACGGAAAAATACATCTCGGAGGGAAGAAAGGAATTCCGAACACGCGAATACGACGCCACGTGGAATCTTCGAGCTCGCTGCACACGCGAGTTACGAACGCTGACGGAAGTTAATGACCTCAAATGGTATCCTATAGTTGAAAAGGTTAAATATAGCTGCGATTCCAACTTTCTTCCTTCCCGTGGCTTTAATTCGTGACACGATTAGCTAATGGATTGTATAGTCGGACAGATTTCCATCCGTGATGGAACGTTTGTCGATTTTTAAACGTATGCCTCAATGAAATTTGTTTACATATTTATTATAACACGCGTATCAAGCGAACTACCAGACCACAATTCACGTCTTTCTGCTCGGTAAAATTTTCTCATGTGCCGACATACGCTCGCGTACATGCGTACGGTAGTCGCGTTACGGTATCATCATGCAACGGAAACAGAGCCATCGAAGGGTGAGCCTTTCGATGTTTATGGATTCCGTAAAAATAGTGGCTCGCAGCTGGGGCTGGTGTTGGATCTCGTCCTTGTTTGTACAACAGCGACCCGCTTAAATAAACAACGAAACCGGGCGGCCCTGCTTGCGGCCTGTAAAACAGCCGCCAGCGTTAAGGTATCGGCGCTACTTCCGACGCGGTTGCAGCGAGACCACCGTAGACGCGCGGTGGAAAATAGTCGACGCGCGATGTTAATTAAAACCGGGATCGAACAGATACCCGGGCGGTGAATCCCCTGAAGGATTCCCCTGGCCTGAACTCCGCAACGCTCGTGTCCTTTTTACCGAATCAGGGGGAGGGTGAGGCGGGGTAGCTTGACCAGAAACAACCGGAAACCGCAACAGCCCTCCGACGCGTTTCGTCCTCGTTCCCAGCACTGTGACTTTGTCAGCCGTTTGGAGATTGCGCCTCGAGTTTTCACGCGCGTCTCTATCTCTGCACGCGCGTGTAGTCCACCTCTGTGTACGTCTGTAGGTACGTGCACGCGCGTACACGCGGCACGCCACCTCACGCTGTTGCACACGGACGCGCGTCAATTTGGCATTGTGAGGTCCGTATGCAACGGCGGAGCACACACAACCAATGTTGATTGTTGTGTGAGCACACAATGCGTTGCCGCTGCAACAGCCAGCCGCGCATCTAGCCTGGCCAGGCTGCGTACGGGCAGGCCTGACAGTTTTCGTTGCGCCATGCATACTGATACGGGCAAACACGCTCCGGGAAAACGGTTACGCGATAATAAATCAATTTCCTGGCGACACGTGCGCCTTGGGAGCCGGATTGAAAAAACAGTCGCGCGACAACGCCGCGGCAACGACTCTCGATCCTCCCGTTTTTCTAAGAACACCAACAGAGATCGTAGACTCAGCAGTGGATTCGTGATTTTTTTTTCGCGGACAAAGTACTTTCNACTTTTGTTTTCCTTGTTTTTTTTTTTTTTTTTTTTTTTCAAAAAGAAGCATCAAAGAACAGATCGGCTAATAGATATTTAATCGGGATCCGTCGGACCGATTATAGATTATCGCTGAAAGGAGGAACCACCACTCCCCCATCCCATCCCCTCTGCCTCGATAAAAATGATATATTTCAGCCGAGGCTCTCGAGGCCGTGGGTTTTTCGCGCGTCAGCTGGCCGTCGGTGAGAAACGTTGCACCGCGGAGTAGATCGCCCCCGAACAGCCGCGCCGAGTTAAGAAAGTACTAATGGCTTCGTTAATGCCGTGCAATCGGTCGGAGTGAACGGAGAGAGAATGAAATTTTCAGATGCTTCTCCGCGCCAGAAGCGATAATCTCACGCCGTAGATACGATCGTGGATACGATCCTCCGGCGTTCCACGATGGTCAATCCTGCCCCGTTCGTTCGGAGGCCAATCAAAAATTAGACAATCCTCGGGAATTGATACGGCAACCTCTTTCCCGTGGCGAGGGGAGAGCGTGGAAAGGCGAGAGGCTAGCAAACGAGACGCGCGATGCGATTGCAACCGGCTGTATGGTCGGGCAAATTTATTCATCGGATTATTCAAATTGAAAGGCGTACACGGCAGAGATATTGCGGTTTCGTAGTTATCGGCGCCTGGCGTGCAAAGGCCGAAGCAAAATAGAAGGGAGTGACGGCCGAGAATACACCATTGTCGACGACCAACAGTGCCTGTCGAAGAGGGTGATGATTAGCGTTTAATGAAAATTAAGGAGGCTCGATGGTTGATCTTCCAACGTGTACGTGGGAAAACTGATTAGATACTTTTTTTTTGAATGTATTTTTTAAATAACTTACACATTTTCTTCTTGATAATATTTTCTTTATTAATTACTTCTTCTAATATTTATTTTTAATAATATTACTTTTTAATTGATAATTATACCACAAAACGCAACGAATAATGATGAAGAATATTAATTATGTAATAATATAAATAAGAAAAACGAAAGAGCGCGATATGTCTTCGTTTCAGAACGGAACAAGGAAGTTATCAAGTATCTTCCAATTGCCACGATTTCCAATTATTCGAGCCACTCGTTCAGAATTTGGAATCCGATAATCCATAAAGCGTTTGTACCGCTTCCGTGACGTGTTTCGGTTAAAAATATATTGACCCGGATTCATTGAAAAATTATTGGATATCGTACACGTAGCGGCTGCTTCGATCACCAGCCGGGAACCGATAGTTTCGGATGAACTCTGGACCGCTGATACAAATAGCAAAATTCCCAGATGATCAACCGTTTCGGCGGTAACGCTGGCCAAACGTGCTTTAACTTTGCCGATCGGACGACGATCGAAGTCGTTAGCTAATATACGTTGCTTAAAAAACAGGACAGACGCCCCGGGTCACGTCGAGTAACTCGATTGTTCGGTGACTGTCAGATTTCACTTGAAACCAACTCGAATCGGATTATCGACGAGAAGGCAAGAAAACGAAACGAAAATCTAAAATTAGAATCGATCGTTTCGTTTTGAAGCTGCGAGACGAGAGCGCGGTAGAGCCCTCGAGCGTTGAGAATCGACCGCGCGGCGTATCTCGTTCTCGACATACGTGCAACATACGTACTCCGCCGGATTTCTCGCGAGTATCGGTACAGCGGCCCGATTGCCAGACGCGTGTACACAGCGATCGGACTCTTTTTTCCAGAAACGACGACCCGGTGAAGCTGGTGTCTTTGATTCTGGGTCACGCGATGACAAATTGATGGAGACGCGGCGGTGTCTTCTCTGTTCGACGACTTGGAGGACGGTCGCCACGACCGTGTTTTCCAGTGACCCGATCGGGGGCTTGTACGGGGCGACTTCGATTTTCGAAGCTGTCAAACGCAGTCGCCGTGTCGCACCGCGCCGGCCTGGTTATATTTGTTGTACGTCGACGTGGATTTTTCCAAGCGGAAAAACGCGTCGCCATTATCGCGAGACACGCCGGGGATTACATAATTTCCGTAGCGAGAGTGCTCCCGTCCTCCCCGTGACTACTCGATTACCAACCGCTTGATGGACCCTTTTTTTCTGCAGGGAAAGAGGAGAAGTCTCGCGCGTACGCGGGGTGTTGAGGGGTGGTGA
>NIPQ01106769.1:0-88815 GCA_002806875.1 Lepidotrigona ventralis hoosana | reverse complement strand
TAAAGAAATTTCGCGTTTGACTCAACTGCTTCGAGGCGCCGCAACTTTCCCATTCTTGCGTATCGGTTTTTTCAACTTCCCGATGGACGATTGAAGATCGCGTCGATAAATCTATTGCGAGCAGCGTGTCGAGAAATCCCGGCAACCGAACGGCAACAAAGTTGCAGGAATTAGTCACGCAAGGGTATTCGGTTAAACGGCGTGAATCTCGAAACCTCGTTTCGAGTCTACTTCACCCGAACCTTCTACCCTCGCCGACTTCGTATCCGGCAACCGAACGGCAACAAAGTTGCAGGAATTAGTCACGCAAGGGTATTCGGTTAAACGGCGTGAATCTCGAAACCTCGTTTCGAGTCTACTTCACCCGAACCTTCTACCCTCGCCGACTTCGTAAATTGTACAGAGAGGCAACCACGTGTAGTATCTTCTCGCAATACCGCGCCGCGTTTCCGCGAAAGAAAATTATTAGACACTATTTCGTAGATGCGACAAGCGCAGCTACCCCTTTCGCCGACTTCGTAAATTGTACAGAGAGGCAACCACGTGTAGTATCTTCTCGCAATACCGCGCCGCGTTTCCGCGAAAGAAAATTATTAGACACTATTTCGTAGATGCGACAAGCGCAGCTACCCCTCTGTCGTCCAGATTTTCTACACCGCGTACACCATTCGAAAAATTGTTCCGATCTTCTTCGTCTTCGTTCACGTTGCAAATTTCGATTAATTAGATGCCAGGCCGTCCTGTCGTCCTCCTCATACCCGTCTGTCGTCCAGATTTTCTACACCGCGTACACCATTCGAAAAATTGTTCCGATCTTCTTCGTCTTCGTTCACGTTGCAAATTTCGATTAATTAGATGCCAGGCCGTCCTGTCGTCCTCCTCATACCCGAATCTAAACCCGGGCAGAAGCAATTTTTCATAAGCTTGGAGGTTTCGCCTCCAAGTTGCCAGTGTTTCGCTCTAGTTTCTCTTCTCGCCGCTTCCAACGTGCTTCCGTAAACCCCTCGCGCCGTTGGACAACCGCCGGCTCCGAATATATGTTCTCCTTTACTTGGGGATTCGCTCCAAAGAACAAGAATTTCCTTATACGTTCCTACTTTTCTTTTCCTCCGCCTTTATTGTCCCCCGTTTCTCATTTGTCGTTTGGAAAATACAGTTTGGCGCAAGCGAATTTGTAACAGGTTCGCGAGATCAGGTCATGCGACGACAATTTCGGTTATTAAGATGCCAAGGCGCCGGCTGGTTATTTTCACTGGGTATCCCATGTAATCAATCCACGCTACTACGTATGCCACTGGTTCACTTACGTGCGTATTCCACGGGCGTTTTTCCCCCTGGTGTTTCCTTGCGCGCGAGGAAAAAGGAAGAAACGACGAAGAAGAAATCGCGGATCGTCATTGACGTCACGATTGTTTGCCGATACACGTTTTGTTCGCTAATCAGGCGTCCAGGCATGCCGATATGTTTTCTCTTTGACGTCAACGAGCCGCGCGTTTCACGCGTCGATTTGCGAAAAATTGTCCCGCGCCGCTGTCTTTTTTCCATCGTGTTTCTCGCCGTTTGACGTCACGCGATCGTTTACCGAGCGCGATTAGCAAGAGCAACAGGGCGACCGAGCCGCGATTGTTGGCGATCGGATCGAAGGATCGATGGCTGTCGAGGAGAAGCACGGGGTACAAAAGGGTGGCGCGCAACAAAACTCGAGGAGCATCCCGCGTACGGAATAAGAGAAACGCGTGCCACCAGAGCCAGCACACGCACTCCAGCCACCTGTTTAACCGGATAAAAACATGAAGAATTAAGCACGCACTCCTCTGGTCCGCGCTGCGGCCTCGGTTGTCTCGGGATCTATTGAAAAAATAGCGCTTGACACGCGCTCGCATTGTAAGCACCCGGGGAACGAGGGAGGGGAGAAGGCACGTCGGCGATATATTTAATATCGATACCGCGATTCGATGTTTATGAAGTTCGCGCGCGCATTCATCCGCGAGATTGAAATGCGGCCTGGCGAGCGCGCGCGCGCGCCCGATCGCAGAAATAAAAAGTTCGTAAGAACAAAGGGGTCCTGTCCTCGCGGGATATCACGTAGACCCCCGTCCCTCCCCCGTAATAAAAAGTAAACAACTGTACGGCTCTCATAAATATGTATACGGCAAGACTTCTAGTAACCTGCAATTTTCGTCGCGTGCCACTCGATCCACGAGGGCGTCTTGCAAGCCGGTGAAAAACGCTGCTGGATTGGGCTTTTTCGCTTGGATCATCGAGCCGGAGGAGGAAACACCATTTGTCAAATTAATGAAAGAAATTGNGTTTTTTTTTTGGTTTTTGTTTTTTGCTTTTTTTTTTTTTTTTTTTTTGACTTCAACGGTTAAACAACTCTTTATTGTATGTAAGGGTTGTAAATGGAGAGGTTAGTGAGAAGCGCATTTAAAGATTCGATTATAAAGATTTTTAGAGATTTATGAAAAATTTAAAGTTGTTGAAACGTAGAAAATATCTGAAGTGAAATACTTTAGTTATAGTTATTAAGTACAGATGTTAATTCTGTGTTTTTACACCACGTTGAGTCAATTGTAAATCTAAATTTCCAAAATCAAATACTTTATCATTATCTTGAAGTTTCGCTAGTTGTAAAATTTGAAAAACTAAATTAATTTAGTAGACAATAATTTACTGGATAAAAGTACTTTCTACTTAAATTCCTGGTTTGCTTCAACGCATGGGCACAACAAATCCAAGAGCTTCTGCATTCCAAAATCCTGCATTCTCTTCTTCAAATAAAAGCACTAATATTAATTAGAAGAATACTCATCGGAGGAAACCTGTTAAAAAAGCTGGTTAAAAAATATTTTCGTAGTTCGGCGTGGCCATTTCATGGTAAAATGATGAAACTGTTACAGTACTCCGTCACGCTGATCAATTTACTATTATAAATCTTACGTGAGGTCGGATAGTGTAACGCGTAACATCGAAGGCGAGACTCCTTGAAACCGACCGGACTGGCAACTTCTTTCTTTACTTTTTTTTTNCTTTTTTTTTTTTTTTTTTTTTTTTTTTTTTTTTATCAGCCGATCGGAAATTAAAGTTGCAGGCCAAGACGCTTTATAGCACCCCTTCCGTTTGGCTTTTTCTTCCCCTCGGTTGATCGTCGTGCTCCTTTTGTCAATTATCTCGATCGTCCACTCGCTCTCCTCTCGTTCTCCGCTCGTCTCGCTACTGTAATCGTGCTCGTTACCGTCGGTCTAAGAATGACTCGAGCTGACAAGTGCACCAGAGCGATGTATTTTCGGCTTTCCGTTTCTTTAACGCTTGCCTGATGCACGTAACATTCGATTTTTGGGGAGAGATGTTACGAATCTGAAAACACAGCTTTCCAATGATTTGAGTAAACTCAATAGGAAAGAGAATTCGCAACAATATACTTTTGCATTTAGACGATAATTTTCGTAAATGCGTATTTTATACTCGGATATATATTTTTGTATCTTTGAATCTTCAAATTTCCTACAAACGCACAGAAATCTATGCGTTATATCTACGAGTGATTCAATTTCTTAAAACAAAAATTACACAAGAAGGTATCGCTATAGATAAAGAGACAACTGTTTCTCAATGGTTTTAATTTCGTTAAGTAAAACGAAAATTCGTAACTTCTCGCATTTTTATAGTATAATATCTTTCTTTCTTTTTCGTCCAATATAATTTGAATATTGGAGCGTTTTGTTACTGTGAATCTTTCAATTTCAAAGACGTAGAACACCAGTGAAAGAACTTGTCAGGTAATAGATTTTAAACTAGCAGCAAGAATATGGTAATCGTCGGTTAAGCAAATGAATCTCTGATTAGGAAGAATAACATTCTTTGATTGGTTGGATAGCTGAAAGGGAAGCTTCGCTGAAGATGTAATAACGCGGCTGCACGCGTTTAAACTTTGTTCGAAGTTCAAGTACACAGCGAAGATAAAGGGTGCGAAGTTGCCGGAAGACAACCACTACGACCGATTGTATAAGGTGCTCTCAAAGAGCATCGAGGATTATTTTGAACCCGTTCTACCTGTTGAAGGTTTCAAGCGTTCTCTCTTAAGTCGCTCCGACGCCATTTCTACCCACGTTGTGCCCTCACAGTCGAAACTCCTTCTACAAAAATTCGATTCGGTGGCATCCGGATGAAATAAAAGTAAAAGATAGAGAGTAAGAAAAAAAAAAGAAAGACAAGAGAAATATAGGAAAGAAAGAGAGAGAGAGAGAGAGAGGAAGAGAGAAAGAGAGAAAGAGAGAAGCAGAGGGTGGAAAAGGAGTTCGCTTGAAATCGCATTTATCTGACGACAGAAAGTGCTCCACTTTGGAGAAACGAGGCGAGAGGAAGTTCGTCGTTTCAAGATCGCCCTTTCCCAACAAAAGATGCTTCTTGCTTTCATCGTGTATCGAACAAACGACGCAGGAATGGCGAATTAGTAAGAAAAATCTGCGAATTCGAAGGCGAATACCTCTCCTTCTTTCCGGCAATTTTCCGAAAAGTTCAAGCGTCAACCTGGGATTGTTTNGTTTTAAAAATAAAAAAAAAAAAAAAAAAAAAGGAAAAAAGTCAGTCAATTCCGAGAGGAAGGAGAACAAAAAAATATATATGTTCCGTGTTTTTTCCCGTTCTGTTTCTTTTTTTTTCCCTGCCTTCTCTTTTTTTCTATATATATGTATGTGTATATATATATATATATATAAACATCTATACATAAATTTTTTTTTATTTTTTTGTTCTCCCGCTCTCCTATTAAGAGGAAACATCGAAACATTTCTGTTAACGTCGAAACACACCAACAGTCCATTGAAAGGGAAGCCAGAAAATTAAAGAAAAATATCATTTTTGCGTTTGTAAACCGGCCGCACTCCCGGTCGATGTGTTTCCTTTGTTGAACAAAAATTATAATAAACGGTATTTCAGGAGTTTTAATTGAAGCTTGTACTGGGTGGCCAGAGTTCTCCAGGGGAGGAAAACAAAATAATAAAAAAAAAGGAAAGAGAGAGAGAGAAAGGAAAAGAAAAAAGTAAAAATAGAGAAAAGCGCGGAAGGAAGGGGTTGGAAAAAAGAAAAAAATATATATGAAAGTTTCGCGTTCTTATTTGCGCCGGGGAAAAATATAAAATTTCAGTGTACCGCCTCGCAAAAGCACGGAATACGCCGTACGCGTTTCCGCTCGTTATGAACCCTTTAACGGCCGTTATTCTTTCGAAATCCGATACCAGAAAAACTGTTTCTCTCTCCCCCTATCGATACCTTCGCCTCTGTGAGCCGTTAATTGAAAATATTTTTCACCGAGCAGCGACAATGTAAAGTAAAATCGATGGAAATTTCCTCGCAAGATGCCTCTGAATTTTACGCCAGCCAACGGAATTATTCGTCTGTTTATTTCGTTGATTATTATCAATTAAATAGATCGACTAACAACGTTTGGAAATTGTTAGATTTTCGATTTAAACCGATCCAAGTTAGGTGGAACACTACTACACGAAATTTCGTAGCACTTCGGAATGGACGATTGTGACAGAGTTAAGGAGAAATTAACCGTTAGATCTGACTCAAGTTCGATTAAATACGCCACGGGAATTGGATAAGTAGAAACTAGATAAAATCGATACACGACGATTGAATCACTACTTTCAAAAACTTGGACTTTTGTCCGCGTGTAAAATGATTATTAATTTCGCTGTTCTTGGACCCAATTATCCGACCCAAAAATGATAAATAAAAATATCGTAAGAACGAGAGTAAGACATTGCGAAGAAAGAACAAACAAAGTTCTTTCTAATATACTTTTCTACGCGTTTCACCACTGGTCATTTCCTTGGCTATTTTAAACATGGAAAAAACGTCTCTCGTTGCAAAAGAATAAATTCTTCCTTAATCATCTTGAAAATTTCCATCGCTCTTTCACAAGTTGCACATAATATCGTTAAGACGAGGAAAGGAAAATCTTGAAACAGTTTACGATACATACGTACGATGCCCTGTTACTAATCTTCACTCCTTAGAAATCTTCATCTCACATCTTCACTTTTTTTAGAAATTTCTTCAAACACAGAACACACGATTAATATTCAATTCTTGAGGAATGAAATGACACGCTTCCAAACATTCAACAACACAAGAGAATGATACAAGCGATTGATTAGACTGTGGATGTTCATGTATTTATAGGAAACTTAAAGATGCAAAAATGCGTGGAATATAAATACAAATACGTGCTCAATACATTTTTAGTATGATATAAGAATTATTAAAGACAGCAATATATATCGTCAAATCGACAAACACACACCAAGAAATCGCTCGCCTGTAACATTTAGG
This sequence comes from Lepidotrigona ventralis hoosana, assembly GCA_002806875.1. Classification (NCBI taxonomy): domain Eukaryota; kingdom Metazoa; phylum Arthropoda; class Insecta; order Hymenoptera; family Apidae; genus Lepidotrigona; species Lepidotrigona ventralis. The sequence continues at coordinate 82,473 of NIPQ01106769.1, read as the reverse complement.
GATTTCCTGAACTGAAAGATCTGTGTACGTGTATCGAAAACAGAGATTCTTCATAAACGTGCAACAAATAGAAATCTATGAAATATTTGCCCCGTAAAACTGGTACAGCGAACACATAGAGTCATTCTCGTGAAATCTAGAAACTTCCATTAAAGAGAAGGATAAAATGCACAATCACGTTTATTCTATCAATAAACGTCTACGTAAGAGGGACACAGGGATCCCGATTCGTCGCGATGTCACAGCATTGCATCAATCGCCGTGACGTTCTTCGGTGAATTCCGCGAGGTGAGATCGCGAATTCGCCACGTTTTCCGCGAAGGTCGACGAAGAAGCCACGAGAAGAAGGCACACAGCGGTTTCTTAGACAAGCAGATAGGGGGGAAAGATACCATGCTCGCGTCTTATGTGGTTCGTTGGATCGCGTGAATGAGATTCCAAGCGGTATGTGTCGTGCGTACGTCACGCTCGCGCGGCGCGAAGCGGCAAAGAGCGGCGAGCTGCGCGAATGGGCATGTGATCGGTGTCGTTGCACGCTGATTCAGCCGGCGATTTCACGTATAGACGCGTGTTACCGCGGGATTTCCTGATGCAGCACGTGAATCGTTCGAGCGTGTCACAGCGTCGCGGACAACCGGCACGGCGCAGCGTGTGTCGCAATTTATTACAAACGAAACGCACACCTTCGGTCATCTGATCGAGAAACAAGCTCGGATAACGCATACACGAATTTCCTTATGTGTCACCCAGGTTGATTATAATTTTCTTGATTTCATTTTTTTCTCATACCCTGACGTCATTTGTTTCAAAAACTATCGTTAATCAAATTGATCCGTTAGTCGCGCTGTTGAGATCGCCAATGATTAACTCGGCGGGGAAATCAATTGAAGGAATGATCGTGGCGGTGGGATTTTTAATAGTTACAAAACTGCAGGCTTTAATATAGTCTTGGAAAAATCAAAAAACGCAAAAATATACAGAATGTATATGAATCTTTAGAAATCTCCATGGTGCTTTTTGCGTTTCTGTAATTGCGTTTATGAAGACTTGAATTTTCATAATGTATCCACCGTGCACTTGTAACATTAGGAACAACGTTAAATGTTAAACAGACTAAGCAGTTTCTAAACTTCGATAAAATTCAGTAGCTGATTAATTTTAATTTTGATACTAAGTTTATAACACCGTTTAATCTTTTAGATATCAAACTCATCTAACGTTGCATTTCGACGCTGCAGGCGAGATCTACACAAATTTAACGCTTCAAGTTATTGCAACAAGGAGAACATTCTTATTGACCGGGTGAATTAAATAAAAGGGTCACTTGTTCGCTTGGTCATCGTGCTAGTTCTTCAAACACTGATAGTATCGTTCCTGGTTTAGAGATAGAGAAAGAAAGAGACACAACGTGTAAGGAGTTGTTTCTTTCCTTCGGAAACCGTGTCAATCAAAAAGGACCGTTTCTCGTAATATCTTGGATTTTCTGGCGACCTGCTTAATGTCGGATGGTGCGTGGCTCATTTTTTCATGGTGGGACAACTCGATAATCAAGATTTCGAGACTTCAATCCCTTGGTATTTTCTGAGTCACACGCGTGACATTTTATCGCAAAAATCTAGCTACTTCACAGCTATCGATGTCGTGAAAGAGTCGCAACTTTATTGAAAGCGAGAGGTATAAATTGGAGATCAAACTGCTGCGAGGATCTCTTGAAAGAGATCTTCATCGACGCTTTATTTTCAATTTAAAAGAACAGATCTTTTTCGCAAACAGATACAAAAAAGAATTCATAAAAGTTGTTTATTATATATTTTACCGCAAATTATCGAATTAATGCATGCTCTTGGAGATATAGGCAATCTATATTCTCCTTCAATGTTGTTATTATCATTTGAAAATGATAAAAATGGATAAAAAAATGTTTGGGGGAATTGGAAAGAGATTACACGAAATGTTTATTAAATATATCGTTTTAAGAAATATACTTTTGTCATAACATAACATCATACAAAATATAATACTTCGGATAAAAAGATCGTAGTATAAATATGTTAGTAGATATGTGTGTTCTTTATGTTTACGTGTGTTCTTGATACAATGTAGAAATTTTGAACATTTATTTTGTTCTGTAAAAAGTTACAACAATTACAAATATAGTCTATGACTACAATANGGCAATCTATATTCTCCTTCAATGTTGTTATTATCATTTGAAAATGATAAAAATGGATAAAAAAATGTTTGGGGGAATTGGAAAGAGATTACACGAAATGTTTATTAAATATATCGTTTTAAGAAATATGCTTTTGTCATAATATAACATCATACAAAATATAATACTTCGAATAAAAAGATCGTAGTATAAATATGTTAGTAGATATGTGTGTTCTTTATGTTTACGTGTGTTCTTGATACAATGTAGAAATTTTGAACATTTATTTTGTTCTGTAAAAAGTTACAACAATTACAAATATAGTCTATGACTACAATATATTATTGTACAAAAAGTAAATAAGAAAATAAATAGTTTGAATAATAATGATGTTTAGAAAAAGAAAATGATAGTATATGACGCATCACATTATTTAACAACAGAAGTAAATAATCGATGCAGAAGATAATATCTTATTACATAATATTACGAGGATGTAGTTGTCTATGGAACATTGAGTATTGAGCAAATCGAGATTCCCCGTGTCCAGACGTCATTAAGCATTCCACGTTTATTTGCGGATCTGCAATTGTAATTGGCTTCCAACATTGATTATACTATCTATAGCTAGCTGTCAAGCTAAATCGTTTAATAAAAAAAACTAGTCATTCACCTAATACAGATCTGGACAGAGAAATCGTAACTAACAATAAAGTTAAAGTTCTCAATATCTAACAAGATATTTAACGCGTATTTACTAACTCTGAATTAGTGCAGAGTTAGCAACTGTTCTATGTCGTATATTAAGCGTACTTTTTTTTTTTTAAATCACTGAATGTCGTATTGTCGACACTAATGAATATCAAAAACAATCGAGTCGTTACCTACAGGAACCTCTGTTTAACGCGTTTTTCGCGTCTATTTCAATATTGACTTTATTAAAAGTTTATTGTTGTTAATCCAATTCTCTCATGTTATGATCTTTCGCTTTGATCATATGAGGGTGTGCACATACGCATCCGGTGTAGATCCTTATCATCTCGTTCGCTTTACCCGGGATAGAGAGATCTATCTCATCATAGGTCTGTATGCAACAATGAGGCTTGTTACTCTGACACCTGTCACCACGGTTGTTGTTGCACTTGATGTGATGCAGATTCTTCAGTATCTGATTGTCAAACTCCTCGCCGACTGGCTCGATCGTGTAGCTGCAGATGGACGCGTTCTGCAACTTGCTCACGTGCATCTCGTATATGTCGTCTATTTCCAAATTGCGTCGTTGTCGTGGAGTGATCGTCGAACTCATCGATACGTCGTCGCTTGTCAATGAACTCTTCGTCCTCCCTCGATTACTAGACTCGAACAAATGACGTATCTTACGTAGATGGATACCCTTATGGCGAACGTGGAACCTCCCCGACTCTATTCTCCTGGCCTCGATAAATTCTTTCTCTGTGAAGTTCACTAGCAAAATGCAAACGAGGATCCCCACGATGGCGTATAGCGACATGATTCCAAATTTGATTGAATCCGATTTGTTGGACTGGAGACAATGGTAAAATACGAATACCGCTCAGTTCATCCAAAGAATACTTTCGATGATCAAGATTCTCGTCCGATACTCGTTTTTACTGAAATACTCTCATTGTTAGCCAGCAAACGTTGGAATTAATCGAGAATAATCCTCGGTATACAAGAGTATGGTCCTCGGATATATCTGCAGGCTTGAATCGCTTCTGGTGGTTTACTGAAAACTGAGTGAACTCTCCCTGTCTCGCTGGAGTTTTAAGGTAGAGAAAACGTGGGTGGTAGCCACCGCATCTCCACCTTGAGAGTGACCAATCCCCTGTGCCGCGCCAGGAGGTACCTAGTTTCCCATCGTGGTGCTTTCTTCGTTATTGACCGTTGACGTCAACGGGGGCACTGTTTCATTTCCTCTTGCAGCAACACGCGTTCCCTTAAATATGTAATATAGCGGTGTTTTCCGGCACGGACGTCACCGTCCATCTATGGAGGAAGAAAAATGGCCAACCGGCTGGCATCAGCCCGCACGTTCGCGGAAAATGGGAAAAGGGAGAGATGGTGGAGCATGATTCCTCAACAGAAGTGGCCTGAATGATGGATACCAAGCAAATCAAGCGAATCCTTTCGCTGTTGGTATTTACGTACGACACATTTCACTTCTTACGCAGACGGTGTCAATCGTGATCGAAAGTTACCACAGAACAGATTGACCGGTTAATAACGCCGGATTTAGGTGGATCAGGAACTCCAACAACCAGACACTTTCCCATTTTCTGACGTAAAGATAATGAGCAAATTTGATCCCGATGATTCTCAACATCCACCACTCGCAATGTCTCATTCTCTCAGTCGTTTTTCTTGGCCGGGGAATACCAAGAATCTTGTCGCGTAAACGTCACGTGAGACATCGAAGATCTTGACCATTTTATGAATCCGTTCGTTTTACAATCAATTTTATTATTTATTTTCTGATGTTGCAATTTAGCGTAATTTAAAATTGGCAGCAATCGGATCTTTCCGCAAGCAATTTGATCTTTCCCGTGATTTTTCGCTCGTTACTTGTGTAGAACAAGTTTCTTTTTTTATAGAGACGCGTGCACAGTCTCGACGACCAATGAAAGTCAGAAGAGTGTGCGATTTTTTTCTAAAAATATGAATCACCATCTTTTGCCAGAAATCAGATCGAAATGCCGAAGATTTTTATCTATATAATTTACATTAATATCGCCGAATATAAATCGAGGTCTACTATCAGATTGTTTTATGGGATGAGGAAAACTATGGGATGAGAGGGAGTTCTTAGAATTTGTCTGTCATCCTCGTAAAAGAAATTTTTCAATATTTCAGAAATTTAGGAGATAGAATTATTAATTCGTACTGTGAGTAATACAAAGAAAAAAGTCATAAAATAAAAAATGTTACTCCGCAAAAGGATTGCTTCGTTTTTTTATTATCAAATGCGACAAGTGAGAACAAACTGAATTATATTCTACACAAAATAAATCATCGCTCTTTCTTACTTGTTTATTTATAGTAACAGTATTTCCTCATTATCAAAATTTAACAGAAGTTATAAGAATGTATCGTTTTTATAGAATGTACAAGATTTTTATTAATTCAAGCGAATAGATCCGGTGACAGACTGCTCCTGTTCGGAAAACTCGCGTGTGTGCCAAATTTCAACACGGATTCCGTGGCAACGACGCAAGCTCTTCGGATGCACTCGCCCATCGAAAGCGTTGGGTGATAAGCTTTAAAATATGCAAAAGCGCCCAGAAATGCATCTCCAGCTCCCTGCGCATATATCGTGAATATTAGCAATACGATTTTACGGACAGTCGTCCCTTTAGTTTATAAATTAATTGTTGAGCACGAACGCGTATTTTTTTCTGTAAATCATGCATCATAAGGGAACAAAATAGCAAATGGAAAGGTAAAAGGATTAAGAAAAAGATGAAAATCATTTTTAAAGCTAAAAAAACAAACAAACAAAATGTCCAAATATTATAGATATATCTGCGTACTGAACGAACGTAATTATTCAACACACCGTTGTATCCACAGCTTGAACGCGAGTGGTACAGACTTTTTTAACAGTTCTGTCTTCCTGAGACGCGTATACAGCACCCTGTTCTCCAAGAGTAATAATCACTGTGTTACAACCTTTATCCAACAATTTTACAATAGCCTGCTGTATACTTAATGGTCCCTGTAGCTGCACTCCAGTTATAACTTCCGTCTGCAAATGCATGTACGTTTCGATTAAATAAAAAAGAAAAAATCCTAACAGAATAAAAAATTAATTTTATAATCCCAGTTCGAGGATACCTCGGTCTCGTTAACGCAAAATATGTCGCAGAATTTCCACAAGTCTGGGTGGACATCTTTAGTGGCAGGTGCCCCATTGACAATCGACAGACCTATCGTATTATATTTTCTATAGCTAATCTATTGGTTTTTCCATGAAAAAAGGAAACATCGCGAGTGACAACTAACCGTGGCCTTTGAAAATCTTCAAAGCGTGTAGAGTGATTTCTAAGGGTATCTCAAATTGACATAATAAAATGGCAGCATTCTTAATCACGTTGGTCGCTGAGTCCACATGGTTGATACTCATCAACGTGTTCGATCCTAATACAATTACTATGCTGTTTTCGCCTAAAATTGTCAAATTTTATGCACTTTGAAAATTTATAGAAATAAATTTCATTAAAGTCTGACGAAATTAGACTTAACTACTCACCATTCTCTGCAACAGTAATGTGTGCTATTCCACTATGATGGTTTGGTTGTATTTGAACATGAGAAGCATCTATGTTTTCTTCCTTAAATATTTTTAAATACTCTTGGCCATAAATATCAGAACCTAACTGTAATTAATTAAAACAATTTGATTAAATTTATTGCTTGAAGAAATTATTGCATATATAATAATTCATTAAAGGACTAAACAAAACTAAAACCCGTACAGAAGCAATGATTGCTGTAGTAGCACCAAGTTTACTAGCAGCTACACACTGATTAGCACCTTTTCCACCATACTTTATTTCATACCTATTACCAATTATTGTTTCACCAGATTTTGGTAAACGAGGAGAAAAGCTAGAAAACAAATATAATCTTATCATGGTAAAAGATGAAATGGTATATAGTAAAGTAAAAATAATGAAATATAATAATAAGTATAATAAGAAATATATTTAATTTCAATATAAAATTTGAATAAATACAAATATATATATTTTTGTAATGCATTTAACATCACTAAATACAAAGACTTTATTTTTAAAAAAATATAAAAATTAAATTCAGATAGAAATGTATCATATCAAATTAGTTTCAGTTATTGAAATATAGAAAAAAACTTTTCAAATGAAAAAAAAATTGTTCTTATTAATCTTTATTTTGTAATATTAGCACATTATAGATATTCCGGAAGGTAAACCAAACTTCTTGTATCCATGGTAAGCAAAATTATCACTTACCAAGTGAAATCAATCATGCATGAACCAACAATAACAATTTTTGGAGACATTTCTTTACAATTTACTTAGTTGCTCTTTAAACTTTTAAAAACAGAAATCTTTATCGAGGTTATGTAAATAGTTATGCCTGTGGAAACTGGAGCTTTTAACGAAAAAGCGTATTTATAGTTCATGTAAACTGATACGATTATCTGAATTTATCACAATTATCGCATGGATCATTGAATGCATTCAATCATTTATTATAGATATAACCTAAATGAAATGAATTATGCAAGTGTGAAATATACAATACAACCTTAGTTTTAGATAATAACATACATATACGATTCGAAAAAAAAAATAAATGTTAAGATTTTTATTGTTATTTAACTTCTAAAATACACATTTTATTGCACAACAAATGTACATACACGTAATCATTATTAGTTCATACAAGTCATCGTAATAGATAAAATTATCTTCTCCACTTTAAAATTTATACTAACACTTCCAATTATGGAAAGTAACAACATGATTGTAGTTAAATGAAAAAGAAAAGAAAACAAAGTTACGATGATTTTTTTAAATATACGGACATTGACTAAAGATAAAATAGACTCGATAAAATCATTTCGTTATGGACATTCAAACACTAACACCACGTAACGGTGAAATGATGGAACTAATCGCTATTATTGTCCTTGTCGCACACAATTGTGCTCCTTGAGCTACCTTCGTCGCGCACTACTTCAATCCTTCTTTATGAATAGATTATATATTGCTATCTACTGGAATGAACGAGAACCTTTCGTTTCAATCGAATCCGATAGATGGCAGCACATTGTTTGTTCTTATAGATACGATAACGGTAAATGATATAATCACCGTACTACAAAAGGAAATTTTATACTTTATCTTAAATAATACAGGATATTACTTGACAACTGTTTATTAATTTCTTGGCAACTTATATACATCTTTGACAATTTGTTATATCTCCATGGTAACTTTTGATGAGACAATTGAATAGGAATAGGTCGCTACATTTTTTTGCCGATTTATTTCATTTACACTTCGTAGATCAATATCGTATCACTTTTGATATTTACAATTCAATTAGATGACTAGAATACTTTAGTAACTATTCAATATTAGAAATGAATAACTTTTTAACATTTTGTGTATCTTTGCCGGTTTGAAATTGGTATCTAACTAGATATTTAAAAAGAATTATGTTAATAATAGCAAATAAAAATAAGTGTGTACCTCGTTTGTGTCTATGGATTGTCAATTTATCGATAAAGTAGAAATTGATCGATAAAGTAGGAATACAAGTCAGTAAGAAAGAAAGTTTAGTCGATTAGATGGCAGCACGCAATTTGTCTGCAAACAAGAAGCATAATAGTGTACAAGCAGAAATAATACAGACACACATGACAGACAACGCAATAGTATATAACAAGGACAGTGACAACGATTAATTCCACCCGTATCACCATTTTACTGCTCTGTGATGATAATATTTCTCTATCTATGAATTGATCAAATTTTCATTTGCAACAAACACCAATTAAAAAGATTTATTTGTGATCTTTGCATCTGTTTTTAGTCGGTGTTTCTTTCTTTTTTTCTTTATACATTTTATACCATTTGCAAACAAGAAATTGAATAAAAATAATCAAAACTATATAGAAAACTAGTACGCTGTCATCTGCCGGCAAATAAATAAATCTACCATTTAAAATAAACATGTATTTTCTATCATTTAAAAAAATTCGAAATATAAAGAACAGTTTCTTTTTAAATAATGATAAAAGAATTTGTTTTTTTATTGATAAAATATCTCCTTATATTTATAAAGTAAATAATCCGCCAATTGTTTCGCTTGATAATTATATTTCTTGATTTATGTCAGATATACTGTCAAATGTGTTGACTGTAATTTAATGTAATTATTATATATATCTGTAATTCTGTACAATTAATATAAAATTGTTTTCTTGATTCTACTTGAATGCTCCTACTATTGTGTAAGAACCAATGATAATCGTACTTATTTAATTACTATTAATTACCGATTATAATTGCACAAAGTCTATATTTCCAGTATATATCGTAGAACTCGCGATAAATTTTAATTATAGATAAAAATTTCATATCTCTTGATTTCTCAGATTTTAGTGAGAAACTGTTGAGAAAAGTATCTAAGTTGATGACAGTAGTACGGACCTTCGACTTCATTCTTGTAAACATTGTGTTTAGATTTATGAAAGTAATTGTTTTTCCTATCTGAGATTCATCAGAGTGCATTTTATATAAAACATTCAATTGATTAAGTTATTTGATTGCAAAACAAATCGTAGAAATCACAAATAATGTGTAATTTTGTATGTGTATGGATACGACAGTCTTGGTTGGTGAGTAACTCTGCCATTAAAATCATTTTACATATTTAACAAATATACTGTCGAGTATTGTAAAAACCTAAGTAAAATAATATTTATTAAAATTTACCAGATATAATTATTATAGAACAACATATGATCAATTGTATTATTCGATAAATTATTCTACAACGCATTTACTACTGTCCTATGAAATGTCGAAAGATATTAGTTAGTATAAAACAGCTTCCGTATCTTTCAATGTAGATTTTATTATTAAAATTTATTGAAATCATTTTTGCATAGAGTTTGCAATTTTATTTTATTCGAGTTAGAGAAAAAAAGATCTAATAAGTTTATTTTCGTCTGATTTAAGTAAGGTTATGATAATTTTACTATTTTTTTTAAATATGATGTTTAATAAATAGTAAGACTATGGATCTTTTGTTTGTATAGTTTGATAATTTAAATTTAATCCTTTGAAGGAAGCAAATGACAAACATATATTTATTGTTTTCTAATTGACTATTTTATTTATAATATATTTTTAAGTGTATTTTAAGTATCGATGATAGTAATTGTTTTTCATCAACAGGACAATCCATGACTTGTTAGATAATCGTAATAGTCTTGGAGTTTTACCATGGAACAAATAAATGAAGTGCATAGTGATATTAATAAAACAGAATTAATAACATTAAATGTACTTTCATCAAATGTACCATCAGAATCAAGTACTGATAATGTTAAGAACAAGGAAGATATTTCAGAAAATCAAGAAGATAAGTCACAGAAGTATACAGACATTATAATTCAGAATGCTTTATCAACAAATGAATGTGATGCAACAGATTCAAATAAAAAGATTGAAAGTAAAGAGAGTGTAACAGAAATAGATAGCATAGATAATGCTATAATTAACGAAGTAAAACAAGAAATAATAAAGAATAACGTACAAGTTGATGATCAGTGTAAAAAAAATGAAAAATTTCAAGAAGGACAAATAGAAAAGAGTAATGAGATTGAAGATAATTTAAAATGCGTTGAAGATACATCCTTACATAAAGATACATCCTTACATAAAGAGTGTACAAACAATGTCAAAATACTTAACAGAAATGAGGTTGAACAAAATTATGATGAGAAACAAAATGTTTGTACAGTATTAAATATAGATACAGTTGATGATACTAATGCTCACTGTCAAGCATTAATTAAAACATTTAGTGAAACCTTTGATGATAAAGACCAAACATTACATGTTACAGATACAGAGGCAGATTTATCTAAACTAGTTGATAGTAATTCAGAAGTAATGGTACTGACTGTAGAAACTATCAATGATTTAAATGAAAGTACAGAAGAAAATATTGTTTTAACAGTACATGAAAAGGACACTGTTGTAAATTCCAATGAAAATAATGTTTCTGTAGAACAAAAAGAAATAAAGAAGACAGAAATTGTAAATGAAGAATTTAATTTAATAGATTATGCTCAAGAAAGTGATGGAACAATTATAGAAGTAATTTCAACAGAAATTGTGGATCCTGAAATTTGTGAAAATTGTAACCAGCAAGGCAATAAAGAAGTATTAAATTATACAGAACCAGAAAAAGATTCTGTAACTCCAATTACTTCAGAAATAATTAATAATCCAGAAACTACAGATGATATTGATATTAAAGAAGAAAACATAAAGAATACTGATGGAAGATATAATGTAGAACAAGAAAAAATAAATGGAAATAGTAAGACTGAATCTTTTGATAGTTCCCTTAAAATTAATGTAGAAAAGAAAATTATTCATAATAAAATTATCATACCTACATATGTTACGAATACAGAAGGAGAAAATAAATCTGTAAATGAAACAGATAAAGTGGGCACAACTAATAAAAGAAGTGTAATTCAAGATATCTTCGATGACTGGGGTGATGAAAATATAGAAGATGATAGTCAGTCTAAAACACCAGACACTGTGGAAATTGAATTGAAAAGTTTATTAAATGACACAAAAACACAAACAATTGAAGAAAGCACAGTTGTACTACTTGAAGAAGAAATTACGTGTATTGAAAAAGAAGAATTGGTTGTAGACAGTGGAAAGATTATAGACGTTGCTAAACAAAACAAAGAAATACAAATATCAAAGGAACAAATGGATAACAGTCAAACAACAAAAAAACAACAAAATAGTATGAAGTCATCGCTTAAAGAACAATTAACTTATTCTATATCACAGGCAGTTGGAAAGTCTACAAAAGATTCAATACATGATACTGTTGCATTTAGTCAAACTTCATCATCACAAATTGTGCCTACTAATCGTCGTAATTTAACCAATCAACATTCACCAGTTGAAATAGCAGAAGCACTAAAAGAACGACTCCGTGAAAAGCAAAAAATAGTAGAACAACCACCACGACCTGATATAGTTTTTGTTAAAAAACTAACCCAGAGATTATCAAGTAAACTAGTAGGTAATCCAGGAACATCCTTACCAGCACTTATACCATTGCCTCAACCTATTAATCAATCCCAGTGTGATAAAAAACTGGTAGATAATACTAATACAGAAATTAACAAAGAAAGTAATTCTGATAATAAAGAATTGTTAGCAATATTAGAAGGTGATGTTGATCCAGATTGGTCTAATTTGAAACCACCAATTTTAACAGAAGAGGGAAAACGGTCAGTAAAGATTGAACAAAGTGGTTATAATACACCACCAAAACTTGATCCTTTAGTTGAAAGAGAATTAGCATTGAAACAACTTCTGGAATTACCAATTACACCACCTAAAAAAAATGTACAGAAGAAGAAGAAAACACCTATTAAAACATCTAAAGCAGTGAAAACTAAAGTTACATCTAACATAGAAAAAGAAACAACTGAAACTAATCCAATAAATGAAACTACAGAATCTATAGAGAATAAAAATCTTTCTGATACTGCTTCGTCTTCTTCGCTTATTGAATTTCATACTCCAGAAAAGAAAACAGATGTACAAGATGTACGATTAGATGAATCAAGATCAGGTAGAAAACGAAAACTTACAGAAAGAGCTAGAGAACATGAACAACAACAAAATATTGTAAAACGTCAAAAAATATATAAAGGAAAAGTTTCACCAGGCAAGAAACAGTCTCAAGAACAAACTTTAATTGACATTAATTCATTAACTGAAAATCACATATCTAAGGAAACTATAATACTTGCTAATGACGAGGCTACAAAAACAGGTGAAATAACAAATAAACATGTTACAAATAATAATAATAAAGTAGATGTAGCATTAAACAAACTTGATGACACACAAAATGTATGTAAATTAAAACTTTCAAAACAAAATCCTAGTAAAAAAGGATCACAGTCTCTTGATAAACAAAATATAGTAGTAAAAAAGATATTAAAAAATATATCTTCCAATAAAAAAACTGTTGCTGTAAAAAATAAATTAGGCACAAAGAAATCAGGGTCAAAAATAGTTTCAAAATCAAAACGATGTACAGAAATCTCTACTGGAGATCCTAAACCAAAAAAGAAGATCATAAACGAAATAGATAGATTACTTCAAGATGAAGGTGTTGTAAATTTGTTATACGATGTAGAACAACCTGATAAAAAAAGATTAGTTCCCATTACTAAGTCCCAAGCAAAAGTTATGGATATACAGAAAGTACAGCGTGAACTTAAACTTAGAAAAAAGTTAGTACGTAATGCAGTTTTAAGATTACGTACTTCAACAACAGGTGTGTCAAAAGTTTCTTCAAGATCTAAAAGGACTTCTTTATATCTAAATGATATACAAGTAGATAAAAAGATTGGAGATCAAACTGTATCAGCAAAACAAATGAATTTAACATCTCAAGAGTTTATTTTACCTGCAAAAATAAGAAATGCAGCAGATGCATCCGTTATAATTAGAAGGCATTCATCTAGTTCATTTTCTAGTGCATCTGGAAGTCCTAGAGTTAGTATTGATAGTCCAGAAAAGAATGAAGTTATTAAAGTTGATGAAGGAGGATCCCATTCTTTAAGGTCTACAAAAAGACGATATTCACAAGATGAAAAAGTAAATATAAAAAAAAGTAAAAAGAAGACGATGCAAAAAAGTGATACAGGAATTGATCTTGACACTGTAGAAGATAAAATGGTCTTTCCTGGACGTCTCAGTAAAAAAATGGATTCAAAAAAGCCTGACAAAAATTCCAAACTAGAAACAGATGAAACTAATAATGATTTAGGAAAAATTATTACAAGATCAAATGGTACAACTACAGGTAAAGTAACATCAAAAGCAAAGAAAACTACAAAGAACAAAGTTACATTTGCTAAAACAAGTGAATCAGATAACAATGAAGAATTTTGCAAAGAAGATGAACTTTCAGCCTGCCTTGCAGAAGCTGCAAATGCTTTATCAGTAGTCAATGCTGGGAATCGGACTATAAGTTCAACGACAAATCGTAAAAATAAAGGTAAAATAATTAAAAAGAAAAATAAAAATATTTATGATAAATTTTTGTATTTTTCGCAAAGTAGTAATATTCTTATGTAAAATATAAAGACTAAATATATTTATTTTTTAGCCAATGTAAATATCACTAAAACATTGGAAGCGGATAATAACAAAACAAAAATGGAAACTCGAAGTCAATTTAGTAATAAAGAAATAAATATACGTCGACATGGAAATCTTGTGCAATTAATACTTACGCCATCATCTTCAACAAAAATAAGAAATGCTCTAACTCTCCAGGTAATAAAATTATGGACTTAATTTTATTTAGTACTTTTTATTCTGTTATAAATATATTATTTTATCTATATAATATTATTTTATTTGTTCTTTTAGGTGATGCAAGAATTTCGCGAAACATTATCGATTTTGAAAAAAGATGATGATTGCAAAGTAGTTTTATTAACATCAACAGGAAGTAGTTTTTGTGAAGGTCTTGAATTATCTATGTTGTTACATACAAATAAAGAAGAACGGCGTATGCATGCCCAAGAAGTGGCAGATGCAGTTAAGTATGTACTTATGTTTGTAAATATCATATCTGCATGTTACATATATTTAATTAATTAAAAGTTCACTTTTTTTATACTTAGGGACTTCATTAAAAATTTAGCATCATTTAACAAACCTATTGTTGCTGGAGTTCAGGGAGCTGCAGTTGGACTTGGAGTAACAATGTTGCCTTTATTTGATCTTGTGATAGCTAGTGATAAAGCAACATTCAGTACACCTTATGGTAAATTAGGACAAATTGCTGAAGGTGCTGCTGTATTCACTTTATCTCATATATTGGGAAGTGCAATTGTAAGTGTATTAAACATTATATCTTTTTCTTTAATCAAGATTTTTATACATAATAAAAATAATACTAAATTTAACTTGCAGACAAGTGAATTATTATTAGGTGGGAGAACCTTAACTGCTAGTGAAGCATTAAGAGCTGGTCTTGTTACTCGTGTTCTGTGGCCTGATAGATTTCAAGTTGAATTATTACCAACATTAAAAGCTATGAGTGAACAATCTTCACAGGTATGTATTTTGTTAGTTAGTATATAATATAAATGTTATCTGAATGTAAAATTATAAAGCTGTGCGTTACACATTTTATATTACTTATGAAGTTGTGCGTTACACATTCTTGAATGGAGTAGTAACAGTAACTTTTATGAGCAGAACCAGAATAAAGTAATTCTTGAACATTTTCCTTGTTTCTATCTTGGAAAATACATAAATAATTTTCTGGGCAAATACATCTATAATATGTTGAGTACAAATCAGATCGTATATGTCCACAAAATTCATAAGTGTTGCACATTCTCTTCTATATGAAAAAAGTAAAAGATTTATTAAAATGTTTACAAGTTTTTATTAAAATATTACATTTTTAATACTGTGATAATGTAATAATCACAAACATTTACCTTTATACATTTGAATGTTTGTATAATAAAATCATCTTCCAGATATGTATATTTTTGTAGCTTCCAATAATGTGACTCTGGGCAATTACACTTTAACGCTACATTATATAGTATTAGATAAGAATTGTTTCTATCACTTTTATCATAAACATTTATTGCTTTTTGATTATATTTACATATATTGAGTTCTGTTATTGAAACAGAAAACTGTAAAAATAAAAAAAATGGTAATTGTTAAATATAGGTTTCAAAAATTTATCTATACATACTTTCATGTGCGATTTATTATTAAGCGAAATAGATAAATTTCCAAGTTCTTTTGTTCATTGCCAAGGACATTCTTTTCCATTAGAATAATAACAAAATCTTTCTGTTAAACTAGATATCCAAAATCGGTTATGAATCACATTACATATTTCGTTAATTTTACATTTATGTGAATCACTTTCCCCATTAACCTGTATTAATATGTATTATATATTCTTTTTATATATAATATTTTACATTAATATATAATATAATATTTTATAATTTAATATTTATATATCATTTTATATATATATATATATATATAATTTTTTATATATAATTGGATATACATACACCATCCCAATACTTGAATGTACTATTTAATTTACTGCTAATTATAACATAAAAACTAAAGCATGTAATTATCGTGAATAATAGGAAGTAAATTAAAATAAACATTTTTACACTACTAAAATAATATATAGAATCAATGTTGTGTTAGAAATAAAAATAGACTTTTTCACTCACATCAGTAATGTATATAAAACTAATTAATATACTATACTGAATTCTGTTTATTTAATCTCTTGTTTATTCATTTTCAGTCTATGGAAGCTACAAAAGCATTATTACGTCATAGTTTGAGAAAAAAATTGGATGCGGCATTAGAATCTGAAACATATTTGCTGATACAGCATTGGTGTTCTGTAGAATGTCAAGCTGCTATAAAAGCTTACATTGATGGAAAAGTCCAGTGAAATTTAAATGGTAATACTCTGTTTTATCTGTACATCTGTTTTTAATCATTTGTAACTTATATGCTAGAAACGAAATAACGAGAATATTAAGCATGGTTGAGATAATTATTTTCACGAAGTATTAAATATGGCGGTAGTAATTTTATAGTACATACATATAACAATATGCAAAGTGTAAATACATGTTTGTCATTGTTATATATAATTTGTATATGAAATTATATAATATATTATTTCTTTAAAAAAGAAGATTATTTCAAAATTAATTTTCACATTTATCATCTGTTATTTTATTATTAAACATTGTATATAAAATTATAATTCATTATCAATGATATTTAAAATATGAAAATAATAATGAGTTTAATTAAAATATCTTCTAAAAAGACTTCAAAAAGTTCAATTATGTGCTATAGATGCCTACTGATTTTGAATGGAAGTACATCAAATTCCAACATACCTAGTATTGTAAATTGGATTTGAAGATTAATAACGAGATAATTAGTTTGAAGAATACAAGAAAAGAAATCACGGATCTGGTGTGTCATTTTATATCAACCAACGCACGATTATTATATATATACGATTATTATGCATAAAATATAAAATTAATTATTCTGATGAACTATTTTAATATTAGATGATTTAGATATATGGATTTACATGCACGCATGATCACAAAATAAGGTATTTCATGTTACTGTTTTGAATAATTTTTAAATTATTATATGCTTTACCTAAAAAGATATATACAAGGCGTTCGCGAATTTACTGTCTCGTGTTTTTTCTCATAAAAAATAGATGCTATAGAAAAATGAAAAAGGATAAGTACTTTTTTTTGCACCCAATGTAATTTGTAGTCGTTGAATTCATCTTCATATTCGCTTTCATATAATATAAAAAAAAAATATAGCATTCCATTTAAAAATTGAAGATCACCTTCAGTTCTCAAAAAGCAGTATGACTAGAAAGAATTTCTACATATCATTACATTGCGTACAAAAAATAATACAATTTTATCCTCTTATTTTTTCATAGCATCTATTGAAAAAGTTGGACAGTAAATCCGTGAACACCCTGTATTTTTTGTTTTATTCAAAAATAGAAAATATATAAAATATAATCGATTTTGCACAATTTAGTATTTTGTGTAAGAAAAAAAAAATAAAAAATAAATAGCGAAAAAATCATGAAGTAATACTTCACGATATAAATGCTTAGATATAAAAAAAACTCATAATATAAATGCTTAGATTATCCAAGACGATAATATTACGCATCTCATTTTGTATATGTGTGTGTATGTAAATTTTTCATAGTATATTATTATTGTAGAATAAAATAAGAAATGACCATTGTAAGCATTAGGGTGAATTTGTGTTCTTTGCACACACATCAATAAATTTTGAACAGAACGTAATCTTAAATTACATATTAAAACGTAATTTATAATTCTTTTATACTTGACATAATGTTGTGCCTTGGTCAATTTGTAAAAGAATAAGAAATATAGATATAGAAGAAGATATTTGTAATTACACTCTGGAAAAAGTACAACAATTGACTGATAATTAAAATAATTTTAAATGTATCAAATTGTTTTTAAATCATTTTTATTTGTTGATAACGTACATCATTATATATCTCAGATTGTTTATTTCTATTATTGTTTATATATACTTCAAATATCAACATATATACATAAGTATTTTATATGTATGTATTGATTTCAACAATGCAGTCATATTAGATATATTTTATGTCAAAAAGCAATTAAATTATTTTATAATACAAATGATGTATTTTACTTCAAAATCATGTAAATCATAAATATAAAAAAATGTATAAAATAGTTATTTTAAAACAACGTAGCGTTATAGATAAGTTCGAAGAAGGATCATTCCATAAAACGGACTTATAACCTTCCTCAAACTTAATGTATGAGATTTAAGGATCATAAGGGGCTATGAAATAAGACTCAAGGCAACATTGAGAAATTTCATTGAATACTGTTCAAAAACATGGAGTATGTTGTAAAGAATACAGTCGCTCTTGTACAAATGTTACACATGTAAGAATAAGCCATTCTAAAACATTGTATTATCATTGAATATAAAGCCCATACAAATATAAAGGAAATATTCACAAGCCAATTTATGTTTAGTATGTATTAAAAATATATAATCACCTATGTTCGTGCACGCACAGGTGCACGTATGTATGTAGTATATATTATATTTGAAATAGTAGTAAATATTTTTAACTGCATTATAACATTAGTTTCTCTTTTATCGATAGGCAACTTTAGGCATATCTTAAACACGAATCATACATTGAGAAGTTGAAAAGTTTGAAGTTATAAACATCATAAAACAATTAACAAAAACTTTATTAATCGCTTTACAGGGGCAGCTATTTCTTGTAGGATCGGCAGTCTGGACGTTTCATCAGAAAAGTCCTATTTCTTTTTTAAGGTTCACTTGTTTCCAAACTGGAAGTTCTTGAAACTCTTCTTTAGTCATACCTAATATTTCCTATTAAAATACATAATATATCATAATGTATCTCTACTTATTAAAATTCACTTATTATAGTAATAGTTTACAAAATTATACTTGAAAATGTTGTTGAGATAAATACAACTCCAAGTGTGTAGGATCAACTCCTTGTGGTAATGGTCGTTGTAATAATTGAGCCGGAGGATACGTACTTTGCGTTAATCGAATTAACTCATTCTCTACAGTCAATACCTCTCCAGGATTTCGACCATCCTAATTATAAACTATTTGTTTGAATCCTAATTTTAATACTTCTAAAAAATGTAAAAATACCTCTATATTTAATTCCGCTATATCATCGCGATATGTCCATGTAGGAAATAGATTTATAAATTGTAAAGGTTCAAGACCAGCCCAGACTAGATAAATCGGATATTTATTAGTTTCTGGATGAATTCTTTGCCAATACTGCATAGCCATTGTCATTGCTGCTCTTCTTTCAGCTTGCCATCTAACTGCTTTACTACCGGATTGGTCCTCTGTTCCAGTATTGGGCCACCAGCCTTGCCATATCCATAATTCATTTTTGTTATCCAATAAAAATAAGGCTGTAATGATAATTTAATCAGTTTATAACGTAAATAAGAAAAGAACTTTTGATTCTTTATGAAATTATATGAATTACCGGGTTGGTGAACTTGATACAAATCTCCCTGTAGAAAAGGAAATGGAGTTGGCAAAGAAGCACGATGAGGACATAATATTTCTATACATTTAAATTCTTTAGAAATGCTTGATAAATGAAACAGTCTTGGAGTATGTTCCTGTAATTGATCTTTTTCTAATGATATATACAGCTTTTTGTTCATTTGTCCCAATGCTGTGCAATAAAATGTATCTTATTTATTATTCTTATATAACAATAAGTTAATATTAAATCTTTACCTACCATTAATAAATTCCTCTGGTTCCATTCCTTCATTAATTTCAAGAATTTCTTTGTCATTTATAGATGTTAAACCAGTTTTTTGAGGTTGATTCTTTTTTAATTTAGTTGCTGCATTAATTGCATTCTAAAATGATAAAATGCATTGCATATATAAAAATTATTATTTTTAATATTTTACTTAGTACATAAATCTAAATTTAAAAATATGCTTTTTATAATATCTATAATATAACAAGAATACCTTTTTAATATGAGGTAAAGAGTTACATCCATGCCATACATAAATTTTGTTGTTTTTAGTATCTAGTAATATAAGAGAACCTCTGCTTCGTAATTGACGAGTACTACAAGGAATCTCTATTAAAGACACCTCTGACTCTAAAGTGCCACGACATATATATAATCGCCAGCGTTCATCGCATTTTGTATTCGTTTTCTTGCCATTATGTACAATCATTTTTCCAGAAAATAAATTGAGAAATGCTGCCGGTTCGTGCCCTTGAACTACACGAATCTGTAAAAAAAATATGTCGATATAAATTTAATATATTTATTCCAATATTTATTCTATATTTATTCTAATACTTTTAATTTATATTAATAATTACCTGAGGTGCTTGATCATTATCTAATTCGATAGTTAGTAACGCTGCAGCACCTTGTTCATTCAAAGATGCACTTTGCCCTTGCCAAATAAAATATACTGAGCGATCACGTCCCTTTGCAGAATGTTTTGATGGTAAACCACTAAGCTCACGACCTAGATAAAGAATAATATAGTGCATATCATTAAACAATATATTTAGTTACTTATTTACCAGTAACTGTAACAGAATACATCCAATGCACAATGTAACTATCTGCAGAATAAAATTGTCCAACAGATGAATCGTCTAGGAGACTATGTGAAAATTCATCAATATGCCAAACTTTTAGACCTGTTGTCGTAATAATGAATTGTTTCATTAGCTGAAAAATAATCATTTACATATTTTTATTCACATATAATTTTTTTTTATTATTACTAAATAATAATTTTGATTACCTCATTGTCATACCAACCAGTGCCTCTACCTAAATGAGTTCCTTCAAGAACGAAATCAACTGGAGTGGTATTTTCTTCTAGTAAATTATTAATATCGCACATTTCTATGGTAACAGTTCCATCGACGTTCTCTTTATTCTTAGTAGCTCGAATTCGTATTATACCAGAAACATTCGGCCAATCAAGAAATTTTTCTCTGAAAAGTATCGTTTCAACATGTTGTGTCAATTTGGCAAGTAAACACCATTTAGGTCTGATTTTAGCAGCTTTCAAATCTGTTTTTGACACTGTGCGTCTACCAATCATAGATGCTGCACTAATTGGACACACAGTACATTCTGTATAATCATATCCTTCTTGCCACATTTCTGTAGCAAGATGTGTAGCAAGCTTTTTTTTATCAGTTGAAGCTCCTTTACCACTCCATATATACATTTCACTACCAAAATCAAATACTAGCACCTTATAAAAAAAATATAATTACTTATAATTAAATTAATTACAAATATCATATCAAAATATCTACCTTATTTGGATCGAGCATTTCAATTTTTGGTATAGTACCCCAATATTTTTCAAGTGGTACCAGTTCTTCATCTTTAATTTCATACACCATATTTGTATCTATCATGAAAGTTTCATAAAGTTCATCTTCATCAGGATGTCCACCCTCAATAATTATTATTATTATTATTATTATTATTATTATTATTATTATTATTATTATTATTATGATATTATTGCTAGAATATTCTTATATTTATCTATAATAGAAAATACTATCTTACCATCGACGTTCTCGCTTCCTACTCCAAGATAGTTCCAAAATTTTTGCAATTGATTTTTTGTACAAGTTATTTTATCTTCAATAATAGTAATAACTTGGGATGTTTGGCAACCAAGATCTTTATTTTGCTGAATACTCATTGCAATTTCCGCACCTCGTGCTTTTTCAATAACATTGCAATATTTTCCAACATAATTATAAACCTCTGATTTTGTTACTAGAACAAAATTATCACCACTATTGATGCTTTTTGCAACTGGCTCAACTAATCTCACTTGTACATGTCTCCGGCCTTTAATTAATATTAACATCAAATCTTTGTATGGTTGTAATCTATTCGTAGAAATATTTGTTTCTGCTATATTCCTTAACGTCACATTACAAAAGTCTTCAGTAGAAGCCAAGCCAGCTAGAGCTTCCATAGCTAATGACGAATTTTTAGCTACTGTAACATAGTGTAATAACATAATTATTATAGTAGCATATATCAATTATTTGATACTTTACGAACACTTACATTTTTCAATATTTAATTGTTTCATTACTTTTTCTGCAATACCAGTTCGTATCTCAGTATACTCTGATTTTAAATCAGTACGAGCTGCAAGCGTTTTAAGTGGATTTCTAGATACAATACGTCGTCGTTTCAATCGTATATTTCGTTTTTGAACCAATCTATAAGAATATAAATTTATAAGAATTGAAATCTAATGAATGATTAACAGTATTAGTAAAAAATAAAAGACTCACAATTCAGATTGTGATGTAATCATATCAAAATCGCTTTCATTTAAATCAACAGATTCAGCCTCACATTTTTCTAATGAAATTCCAGTAAAGAAAGAAGTAAATGTTTCGTTATCTATCTTAGGTACTGAGACAATAGGTGATACATTCTTTCCCGTTTTCAACTCTTCAGCTATGAAATACATTTTCAAGTAATGCTAATGGTGAAAGAAAAATATTCTGATAAAACTCCTAAAATAACTATTTACTAACCACTGTCATCGCTTGTAGGTTCAGAAAAGCTGCCTCGCAATTTAATATATGAATCTTTATTTGGGCTAGCTGGTGTAGATATAGCATCTTTTGCGTATCCTGAAAATATAAAATACATGATGGCATTTACTCTACTTAAAAATTCAGATTTGAAATATTACCTTTCTTCGCTCTAAATCGTTCAGGACGAGGAGTTTTTTTCTTTCTATCTGTAATATTTCCTGTAACTTCAATAAGCGGAGAAGATGGTCCTGGATCTAAATTTTCTAATTGTTCTACCTTCATTTTACCAGCTGCTGTAAATTTTGTTACATCTGGAGCTGCTATTCTTTTCTTCCAATCCTCTGTTGCAGATTCTAGCTTTCCAAGACAATCTGCAAGTACTCCTTGTTTGATGCTCACTTCTTCTTTATTCAATGAATTAGAATATACTCCATCCTGATATCAATTTTAATTGATAATAATAAATATTGCAATGTATTTTAACTCTGTAATAAAATTAATTTAATACAGTTTACCAATGAATTAGCTGACTCGGGAGCTATACGTCGCTTCCAATTTGTATTTCCACTACGTTGTAGTGCAGCTAATCGTTCTGCAATACTCATACTTGGACCATCATTAATATCTACTATCGGTATTGCTTGTGTTACGCTACGACATAATCCTGGAAGAGGTACACCATGTTGTTTTTGTATTATTGTATTATTCGATTCACTTTCATTGGTTTTGTTGCTAATTGCGTGATGGCTGACACTCTTCAATAATAAAGTACACCTACAAGTAGTACAATACATACATCTACACTTATACTTTTTTACATAACGTAATCTTATCAGTAGTTAAAGTAATAAATAAAAGGTTCGACGTCACGTAAAAGCCATATTTGATAAAATATACTGTGTACTAGAAAAAGTACAGCAAATATTTTCATAATTTATGTAACTTCTAAAAACCTTGTTAATATAAAATTAAAATATAAAATAATGTTTCATTTAAAATAATTTTAATAAATAAATTAATATAAAATTTGTTACCTGGTTTGTTTCGAAAAAATAGGATGACAGGGAGGAGCCGCAAGTTCATCTTTATCTTTTATGTTATGTATTTCATGACTTACAGAGAATATCTCACCTCCAGATATTTGTAGTAAAGTGTCTTCATATTTTTTAGATGTAGTAATTTGAACATTATCTATGTCATTTAATGAAGATTTGAATTTTGTTCTACTTAATTCATCCTGTGTACTATATTTGCGAAAAGGTACTGTATATTTTTGTTTAATTTCATGTTGCCTACCTTCTGTATGATTATCCTTTTCATTATAGGTACAATTCAAACCATATTGCGTTGGATAATTATTTTCTATTATGCTTCCTGTCTGTACATAACATCTTGTATCAAAACTAAAGTCACGTTCATATTAAGTCGTTTATCTTTTCTTGTCAAGTATTACTATTTACCTTATTTTCTTCTAATTTTAAATTAGGTTTTATTACAGAACGTGATGAAATATCACAGTTTTCAAGTGTCTGTTGTTCTATTTCTTCAGATTCTTTTTTAAGTACAGATTTTATTAACTTCATTCCTTCAAGTTCAAGATTTTTTGCTTGCGACAAATTAGGTGCATGTAACGCCACAGACTTTAAAATGCTTTTTGGTAGATCACCTCCAAAAATGAAACAATTAAAATATTGGTAATTTATATTATACAAAAACACATTTCAGTGAATAAGCAAAACTTACTAGTATCTAATAGACATTGATTAATAGTACTCAATGGAGATATTCGAGATGCTACTTCAACTTCCTCGGATGTAACTGGTTGTGTTTTATAACGAGCAGCCGGCCGTCTTCGTGAATGTCTTTCCAAAGGTATATTTGATACTGAAGTTTTTTCAATTTTCTGATTAAACAAATTTACTCGTTCTGCCAAACTTAATTTAGAGGGATCAAATTCATCATCAGTCGTAGTTTCTGTCAAATTTGATTTTTTAACTAATGTGGCATTGCGTTGATTTTGCAAAACTGCTTCCTGCACTTCTTGAAAAGTTACTGGTTGAGTATTAAATCTATCATTTCCTTGATTCTTTCGTTCTCTATATCGTTGTATACCACGTGAACCTTTAGTTTGTGTTTTTTGAAACATGACATCCTTTTCTTTGGAATTTGCCTTTTCTTGTAAAGTTTTAAAATGCAATGTCATTTTGGAAACATTGTTATTATAGTGTATACCATTACTTTCTTGGATGTTTCCATCACTTGTTTTTTCTTGCACACACAGCGTTTGATTACTCGAACACTCTTTATCATTCAT
This sequence comes from Lepidotrigona ventralis hoosana, assembly GCA_002806875.1. NCBI lineage: Eukaryota > Metazoa > Arthropoda > Insecta > Hymenoptera > Apidae > Lepidotrigona > Lepidotrigona ventralis. Next base: position 57,404 of record NIPQ01106769.1, on the reverse strand, counting down.
TCTAATAGAAACTGAAGTATTATTATCAACACTGTTATCTACAAGTCCATGTGAAATCACTTTATTTCCTTCTTCACTTTCAAATACTATGACAGTTTGCTTTTCTTTATCTGCAAATTTCTCTTTTACTGTGCTGTAATTAAACACGTTACTAGTTTATTAAATATTTTTTACAATTAAAAAAGAAAATTAATAATCTATGTAAATTATTATAATAACATGATATTATTTTAAGCCTTATACTGCACAAATCTTGTGACTCATTATGTGTTTAAATATATGTATATAAAAATATTTCATAAAAAGCATTTATTATTGAAATTTAAAAATATTTCTTACCTTTACAATCTTTATATTGGTTTATGCATATATTTTATACATACAAGTAAATGAAAAAGAAAGAAAATATTCTAAATTTAATATTTTTTATAAATGTGTTTAAGAAAAAAATTCAAAATACTATTTTAAATCAAAATTAACATTTAAACAGACATACAGGTTGTGTGCATGCTCCGATTCTCTGTTTTCTGTAGCTTTTAGAATTGCTAGGTAGTCTATAATTAAACTTGGCACAGATTCAACATCTTGCCAAAGTTACATATTACTATTCAGATTAAATACACAAATAAATATATGCTACAGAATACTAAATATATATCATATTGATAAATAATAATAAATTAATAAAAATTAAAGCATGTACTTTAATGAAAGGTTTAAAATAACAGAATTTTAATGTAATTGTTTTTTAAATACAAAGAATAAAAGATAATTAAGAAATATAATCTTTAATAAATAATGATAGTTTAATTTTTGAATTACCTGTACAATTTTTCACAAGGAATAATAGAAATATTGGCACTCTCATCACCTAAGGAAGAGGCTGCTTTTAAATAGATATTACTGGTTGCTAATTTTACTTGCGATTTTTCTTCTGATATAGCACCTACAGATATTAATTCAAGAGATCTTCGTTTATTAAGTACAGCATTGAATTCATTAGAAATAGAAGGTTGTATATGGCCCACAGATTGTGCTCTTTTTCGCAAAAATAAATTTGCTGGTTCTATACATATATCATCACTAAGGACTGTTTCATCGTATAAGTTTAAACGGACTCGTGATTCGTTGTCTCTATTGCCGGGTTGCTTTAATATAGGTCGTACAGGATCATTCTCTAGCACTGCACTTGTTCTATTTTGTAAAGTACGATTTCTAAGCATTGACAATTTTTTTGGCGAGGTCAATTCTGTTTCATAGTTACATTCATCCTGTGAATTTTTTCGAGTACATTTTAAAATAGTTTTTTTAGGTTTATCATCATGTTCATCCGATTCTGTACTCGATTTCTTTTTTAGTATTGGCCGTGGTTCTAAAGATGGTGGATCATTACCGAATGATTCTTCTCTACTATGCTTTTTCTTTAGGATTGGCCTCACTTCAGAACTATCAAGTATTTCAGAACCACTCACAATTGTTGTATCCATTGTAATGGTCACATGATGATTAGCAGTAGTTGTTCGTTGACTATTTGTAGATTTTCTTTTAAGTATACCCTGTGGTTCTGCAGAACCAATCTGACGATCTTCTCGATCATCCTCTCTAGATGATTTTCGTTTTAATATTGAAGTAGGCTGAGGATCTGGACTCTGATCCCTTTTAATAATTTCATCTAAAGACGATCGTCTTTGATTTTTTAATATCGGCCTGAATTCAGAATAGGTATTGTCAATAGACGAAATATCGGGTGAGCAACTGCGCCGTCGAAGTATTTCACTTTCGTCCAAACTACTCCGCTTTTTTAAAATACCATGTTTTTTATGTGTAAGTTCTCTAACAGATGGTGAAAACGTTACAGGCAAAACTGTGTGATTCGCAGTGGTAGGTACATTTTGACCCGTATCAATATCAGACATCTTATGTTTGAGAATTGAAACTGGTATATGTTGATGACTTAAAGATCCATCTTGAGAGTGTTCATCATTTGACTTTTTCAAAATAGAACTTTTTCTTGGAGATAATTGCAATGCACGCGTATTATTCGTGCTATTTTCTGTAGCTTGATTTGGTATATTAGATGAATGATTTTCTAATCGTGATCCATAATTTGTCGACAAATTTGACTGTGACTTAAGTCTTTCTACACGTTCTATTGTAGATTTTGTTAACGCTGTTAACGCGTCAACTCTTCGTGAAACTTCTGAATCACTATGTCCACCGCTACTATAATATTAAATTTTATAGCAATTCCAAATTTGATACAAATTGATATAAATTGAAAAAAATTACAAAATAAGAAAAAGATTTTAAAAATATTAATGAATACAATTACCTAGTTCGTTGTATATTTTTATTATTTGCAGGAGAATTCAATGAGGGCAATGTATAAGTTTTTGAATAATTTTCTTTAACTTTCTGGCAAGTGTTTTTCAAGTCAAAAGACTTTTTACTTAAATTAGTTGTTTCTTGTTGATTACTAGAATATGAAGTAGATATTGTATCAGATATGTAGCCTTGTTTATTTGATTGTCTTCTAGTTTGTCTAATATTACATTCAGCTAAAATATATATAAAATTTTTAACAAAATAAAATATTTAATAAAGTAAAATAAATTTTTTTACATTACTTACATTGGTTTGAACGATCTCCTGTTATTGTTTCCATATTAAGTGAACGATTTAAATATGATTTTCGTTTATAACTTTTATCTCTTTCACGTGACGAATTTATAATACCATTATTGTTTGATATTGTTTGTTCCTGCACAAAATTATTACATACTGTATAACATATTATATTAATATATATTCTATAATCACATTAGCTATGATAATTTACATCTTTAATTGATAAACTAGTACTAGGTTGGAGGCCCAAAGGTGTAGAATTTTCCGACATACCCAATTTTCTTGACAACACTGTTCCACCTACACAACACGCATATATATATATAAATATTACTGATTTAAAATAACTATAAAATGTATTACTTACCATTAGGTGATATAATAGAGGCAGCTCGTAATCTAGAAGCTTTTGTTTCACGAACTAATGCTGTTTTATGTAATATATGATTTTTACTACTTTCCTTAGTTTCTGATCTTGAAATCAATCGACTATTCTTTTCCAACATGGAGGTACGACCTTTATCTTCTGTTACAAAAGATATTGACAATTATTAATACTAAACTGAAGTACATTACATATATTCCAAAAAATTATATTTTTTGGCAATTGTTTTTTACACTAATAATAGATATTTAAACTGATGAATTGATGAATATGAAACTTATTATGAAGTTTAGAGATATATGGACTATACTTACTATTTGTGTTACAAGATGTTATATTCTTTTTAATTGGACATTCTGAATTTTGCTGATTATTATGTACCTCATTGTAGCGACAACAAATATTTTGATTTTCATATTGCGTGGAATTATTTTGTATTCCATTTGAAGTTCCTTCACTGGTTGCCATTAAAACTGTGGCTCCAGTAGTTACCATCCCTAAAAGTAAATAATTATTATATCTGATATTTGTAAAGAATCTCCTTATTATTACTTAATTATACATACACAAACATATTTAATTTCTTGAGATCCAAAAGTATAGGTCATATAGAAGGTAAATACAAATATAAAATTAAAAATTTTAATAATTTTTTTGACAATATAATAATGTTATATATTTCAATAAATAAAAATAATGATCATAAACATTTTGACAGCAATTCATTTATTCCTTATGAGTTTAAAACATATATATATATATATACATGGTATTGAATCTAAAAATAATGTTAACAAAAATTTTCATCTGTTTCAAAACTGAAATTTAACCATACATATTGTTACAATATATAATATGAAAGATCCTTATTAAAAAAAGGTAACTATATATTTGTCAAATTTAATAACAATATTTCAGATATTTACAATATTCTAATGTTATACAGTATGAATTATAACTCTCCTCACACTTACTGATCTAATATAACTTTTGTTTCATTGCAGCTGTATCACGATTTCAAAAAAACAAATTTACAAATAATCAAGAATGCAACCAGTGACGCAGATCAGCTATGCCGTTATCACAGCTATTCAGTAAGTACTACTTATAAAATACATATAAAAAGTACCCATTAAAATCGGGCAAATATACAAAATATATGAAATTTAAGTTTTATCGCAGATAAAAATTTTACAACAGAAAGAAAAATTTGTCCGCAAAGAAGATTGCACAGGTATTAGTCATTACAATTTCTCTCATAACGAAGTAGAACGAATAAAACCGAAGATAGATATTAAACCAGATGGCGTTACGTAAATTTAATAAATATATATTATTATTATAAAAGAATAAAAAATTACATGCGTATAACTGAATGGGAAATATCTAAATTTATAAAAATTTCAAGATTTTCAATTTCTTTTTACTGCTATGTGTTCTAATATAAAATACTTCTGAAATACTTCTTAATTCAAAATTCAAATTAAACGTTGTACACTATGTATATAATTTATTAAAATGATTTGAGACATTAATTTTAACATAAAATATATTATAAACATTAATATCTTGTTTACAGGTAAATACAAATATTAAAGTAAAATGTAATTTTGTCATACAGTTAAATAACGGAGTCATACATATTGAAAATATTTATTGTATCAAGTAGTATAAACATAAATTTGATTTTTTGTAGGAAAATGATATATATTTCAAACTATTTTATATTAAGATAATTAAAAAATGGAAAATACAGAATTATTATTCTTTGATACATTTTCACATGACATTTCTGAAGTAAGTGTTAGGTTACTATATATCTATTAGGTTACTATGTATCTATAATAATATAATATAATAATTTCAACAAAATTGTTTCAGGAACTTAATTTAGATTTAGTGCAATTTCCAAAACCTGTTTATATAAGTGAAGTTAGAATTATTCCATTAGGTGCTAGAGTTCAAGCTGACTTTCCTGGAGGTGTTCGTTTAGGGTATTTGAATTATTTAATAAAAAATCATAAAAAGTGATTCTTTTCCAAATAAATTATTTTATTTTTTGTACGTTAGGGCTACAAATCCATCTCAGTTTGAAATTGAATTTTTTGTAAATGATTTAAGTAAACCTGGTGCTTCTACATTTGAATCACTTGGGGAATTGGAATATAAACAAAATATTCACATTCAATTAGAGTGTGAAAGAAAACAAATACCAACAGATGGATTGGTATTGAGGGGCTGGTATACTACTATTACTTTAGCAGTATATGGAACATTAACAAAATCTTTAAATAATCCCCAAGAAGTTGTTAGTTCTGCTGCTGGTTCTGCAGCTTGTGTTAGTGGATTAGAAGAAACTGGGGAAAATGCTACTCAAATTTCAGAACAACAATCGGAATGGTACTATGAAAATCAAGCACAGACAAATTCAAATGTATGTTATACATAAGTATATTTTATATGTGTACATATTTAAAATTTAAAAATTTATACTTGCATACTTGCATATACATTTATAAATTTAAGACTCAATTTTACAACAATGGTCTTAGAAAAATTATATTATAAGAAGATTTATATTACAGGAAACATGTGTAGCAGCAACACCTCCACCTCCTATACAACCAATTCAAATAGTAGAATCATCCAGAAATTCAACATCAGATACTGGAAAAACAGAAATGGGACATTGGGAAGAAGATGCTACAAATAGCACTTTAAAATCTACAAAACGTCCTTCTTCACCACCTTCTGAATCTTTAGTTTCTTTAAGTCCTGAAAGCATATCAGCTGAAGAAGAAGAAGCAGAACAGGATGGTGGTGAACAAGAAACAGGAGAACCTTTTGAGCCTATATTATCTGATGAAGATATAATGGCAGATGACGTACCATCTACAGCAGAATATGAATGTGAAAATATTCAGTTAAATAATATTTATTCTATAACACCACCTGATCTATTGGAATTGGAAGAATCAATGAATGTTGCTGAAGAATGCCACATTAGCAAGGAAATGTTGGATAAGATTCATGAAATATTTCAATCTCTATCAAAATCAGTTTTACATTTTAATAATGCTTCAGGTCAAGAAAAAGAAGCATTTGTTCATAATTGTGAATCTTTATGCGCAATACTCAGTCCTTTTCATTTGAATAGTACAGATTTTAATGATTTGACTAATATCGTAAATGCTGGTTTAGATATGGATCTTGCACGTGCTCAACCTCAACCAGCTTACAAAGTTCGTCACGTTAAAGTTGGTGTACGATTAGCAGAAACTTTGTGTAAACTTTCAGAAGGTCCAGATATTCTGTTAAAAGTAGATGCACCTTATAAATTATTAGCATTGTGCATGCGTGAAAATGTAGCACTTCCTGTCAAACTTTCTGCTCTTCGTACATTGGATGCTGCATTAATAAGTCCAATAATTGTTCAAGAATTTCTTAAATCAAAAAGTAATTTATATAAAAATGCTCTAATGATGTTAGATACAGCAAAATTAGCAAGATTAAAATATGCTTTAAGTTCATTATTACGAAAAGTTCATACATATGAATTTCTTGATGAAATGAAAGAAATTGATGAGTTGGCTATCACGGAATTAACAAATACATATGTATGTTCGCCCACATTAATGGCTCAACCAAAACGTCAGCTTCCAGCTGGAGCTCAAATGGAATTTGAACGAGAGCATAATCGAAATCCTCGATGTCATTTGATAGCATATTTTGAATATCACAAACTTTTATATCATATTCTATTTGCCCTTACATCTCCAAAATCAGATTTGAGTTTAATTAAAGCTACCCGACGTTTTCTTTTACGTATTTCTGATACAAAGGAAGGTTTATTATATTTATTAAAAGATCCAGAAGTTACCAAATTAATCTTAAAAGCTTTAAAATGTGATTTACCTGGTGCAGGATCAGTTTTAGCTTGGCGTCTTCAAGTAGTACAATGTTTATTACATTTAAAATATCAATCTTCTGATTGGATGGCTTTAAAAAAACTTCATTCTTTCTTAATATTTTCTGAAGGTTTACAAGCTATAATAACAGTACTTCCTAAAGGAGAATTTATTGATATTTTAATTCCTTATCTTTCTGATTCAAATTTGTGTGAATTCTCTGCAGAAATTATATCAGCAACGATTCGTTATTCTGATCGAATAGAAATATTTCAAAATCGTGCTGCAATTATTTTAGAAAAATCACGAACACAAGCTGTATTGAAAGATGTTGTATCATATCTGACAACAGCAGCACAGCCATCTCATTGGAATTATGGGGATGTTTCTCCACTTGTTGCATGCATTAGAAAAAATGCAGATAAGGCAGCTTCTTTGCCAGGACAACTAATTACAGCATGTAGAATTCTATATTATCTTATCTTTCCTTCAAACAATGATATAGATCCAATGGAACCTTACATTGAATTAAAGTACAGGAATGCATTAACTCAATTGTTTGCTGCTGATGGCTTAACAGCTCTTATTGCAGTTATGGCCAATATTTCAGAATTTTATGAACAACCATTTTTACATCGTGCAGCTCTAACAGGCAGAAGAAGTTTAGCATTAGTTGCATTACTTCTTCCATGTGTAAAGTTAACAAGAGCATTACTGGAACGTCTTGTGAAATGTATGGCTACAGATTTCAAAGATCTAACAGCTGTGATACCATTACTTGGCGTTTATTCATTAGTAGACGCTATTCCTCCTATTCGAATTGTTCAAACTTTATCTGAAGAAATAGTAGGAACACTTTTAGTATTTACACAGGCTGTAGACTCAGATGGATCAGGAAATGTAGCAAAATCATTATGGACACAAATGTTAGGTGAAGTCCTCAAGATGATTTCTCTAAGCCCATGTAATTTTATACCTGGCTTAAAACTTTTAACAAGTTTATTGCCACCTGTTTTAACTTTGAAAGAAACAATGACCGAAGATGCTACCCGAGTTTTAGGCTTTAGAAAATTGTGGTCTGCACACTTGCAAGCGCAAGCTAATAACTTAACTGAAACATTACGACTACTTTGTGCTAGTTGGAATAAAGATTTATTAGTACTTCTTTCAAAAATATGTAAACAATTAAGTGATTTAGCAGCACCTACAGCATTACTTGTAGGTAGATGTTTATTAGATGGTGTAATAGCTGCCACACCGCTAGAAAGTAATGTTTTAATTCTTGCTTTACTTAGTGAACTTGCAAGACACGCACCTATGAAAGCTACTTTGTTAACTTTAACTAGTCCTGCATCTAGAGCACAAGTTAAATCTGACCAAAAATATCCACCTGTTATTGAAATGATGTGTGTGGCACTTAAAAATACGAACGATATTCGAATGCAATATGAAATTTTAGATATCTTTGAAACATTGTGCGATTGTACACTAAGTCTTATGCAAGAAGATAACAGTGAACCATTTGAAAAGAAACTCACACATTCAGTACCGAGTAAAGAACCACTTTTATCTATTTTAGCTGCATTAATTGATATATTAGCAACTAGTACAAAATTTGAATCTGATATATTACAAAGTACACTTCGTATACTTTTGTCTCTTATTAGTCATAATTATGGTTTGTATCATGTAAAAAGCTGTTTGGAAAACAATCCTGATGCATTACGATCATTATTAGACCATATCTCTACCTTGGAAGATTCAGAAGCTCAATCTGTTGTGGATTTAACTATAATGTTTTTAGAAAATTTAATTGCATCTGAATCACAAGGAAGGTCTTTGTATCTACGTATACAGCAATTAGCAGCTTTAATATTGTGGGATAAGAATGATCATCCTTTGGAAAAAATAAAACGTGCACAAGAATTAGTTGAAATCCTAAAATCTGCAGAAGATAAAGAAGAGAAAGAACCAATTCCAGAAATGTTAGAGCCATTATTACCAACTCCTGAAGCTCTATTGAATCAATTCTCTCAACGATGTTTGGGTACTCCAAATTTTGCTTCTAAACGACCAAAAAAATTTACATTTATGTGCCCAAATCAAGTATCAAACGAAAATACGGTAGATTTATTAGCACTTGCAGCTGAACTACTTCCTACCGATTTTAATTTGTTAACAGAAGCTCAAAATTTATGTTCTAAAACTCCACCTGATGATGCTACACAACCATTACAATCAAAAGTTCAGACTGATGATCAAGAAACTAGAGATGTACAAAAACAAACATCTCCTATTTCTAAAATAAAACAACCGTTCGGTAAATTATACATTTGTTACATGTAATTATTTGTATTAGTACAAAATTGATAAAAATTTAATTGAAAAATCTTTTTTTACAGTTACACCTATGCGGGGTCGAACACAATTTACTAATTCTTTAAGAAGTGGTCCAGTAGTAGGAAGTGTGGGCAGAGGAGCAGATCCATTTAGATCAAGACCACCAAATACTTCACGACCACCTTCCCTTCATGTAGATGATTTTGTAGCATTAGAAACATGTGGAGCACAACCAACGGGACCTACAGGATATAATAAACTTAGTATTCGTGGTACTTGTCCCTCACGTGCAATCAATACAGGAACAAGAAGTCGACCTTGGACACAAGAAACTCGTCCTCCTTATCTTCGCTAATTTATTTGAGAATTTTAATTATAAGGATTTTATAATAAATTTAATATGAAAATAGCTCTTGTAAGATTTTCTTTTAAGGGAATAAAATAAAGATATTATTATGTTAGCTTATTTAATTTAATTATTTTGAATTTTGCTAAGAATAATTATCTATATACATAGATGTAAGATAAAAAATATATTTATGTATTTTTTAAAAATACTTGTATAAATTTTATTATGAAATTATTTCAAATTTATTATTTTTTACATTATCAATTAATATTAAAATCAAATTATGAAATCAAATATGAAAATAACTCTTGTAAAATTTTCTTTTTAGGAAAATGGGATATTATTATGTTAGATTATTCAATTTAATTATTTTGAATTCTGCTAAAAATAGTATATGTATATACATAAATGTAAGATAAAAAATACATAAAAATATTTGTGTACAAATTTTATTATGCAACTATTTCAAGTTTATTATTTTTTACATTACAAATTAAAATCAATATATTACATTATTAAAATCAAATTGTAAATAGAAAATGGTTAGTCTTCATATTTTTAAATCATATCATTTTGTATTTTGGTTTTCCAATCTTCATATTTTATTTTAAAATTATTATAATCTTTCATAATTTTATTAATTGCTTTATGTCTGTATTTATCCTAAAATATTAGTAAGTATTAAAATTATTATAAACTATATATATTTCAGAGTTATTTTTAAAATAATTTATATACCTTATTTCTAACAATTTCCAACATTGTTCTATCAAATTTTTCCAAATTATTCAACATATCTTGCGATGGTCTAATTTGATTTTTCAATGTATACTGCATTAAAAATAATGCATAAGAACAATTTCTAGTACTACATGCATTAAATAATAATGTTCCTAAAATCACATAATTAGGTGCACAATGAATAGTATCTAACTGTTCTAAAAGTTCTCTTCCATCTTTTTCCATTCTGCATCCAATTGCTAATACTCCAAATGTAACAACATTTGGTATCATATGATAAGTTTGAATTTTATTAATTACTTCCTACATTAAAATATAAATTATTAAGAATCTTTAAATATTACTAAAAATGGATTTCACTAAAATTATAATTGCATACTTACTGTAGCATCTTTGTATTGCTTTCTTAAACATCTCCTTTTAATAAGCATGTTAAAAAAACTTATATCAATTTGTAGTTTATTTTTAACAATATATTTAAAAAAATCTTCTTCTGCTTCTATTGTAGGTGGAATTAAATCTAAGAGTAATGTTATTGTCTTTACATCAGGTTGCACATTATCATCTTTCATACGTTTCAATAACTTATCAACTCCACCAAATAAAAGCAATCGATTTTCTTGTAATATGTTATTTAAATTTAAGGATAATAATGAATTTTTATCAATTGTATCTAGCTCTCTTTGCTGTTTAGAACTTTCATTTGGGATACAATGATTATGCTTCTTAAGTATATGAAAATATGAAATAAGTGAAGTAGTTAATACTGGTGGAGAATCTAATAAATCTGGTCTTCCTGTTTTAATGAATTGAATTTTAGTGTTTATTAATTCTGGTACTATAATATCATTTACTTTTAAATCACCAAACTTTGTGTCTCTAATTGCCCTTAAGAGAAGATTATAGTAAAATATAGTTGGTTTTATTTTGCTTACTTTCGTCTTATGCCACAAAATTAAACAGTGTTTTAATCCATTTTCTGTATCATTTATTACCCCATTAAACAAAGCAGCAATTATATCCTGTGTATAAATGCCTTTATCTTTTGCTTCATCTGCTATTTCAAAAGCAGTTAAAATTTGTTTATGTTGATTATAAGCTCTAATAAGAGTTGCATAATTTATATCACTTAAACTTAGTTTTTTTACATAAAAATGTTCCCGTAAAAATGTCAAGTATTTTAATGCTATTTTAGTATCCTTTGACTCAGCACAAGCATGCATCAAACTATTATACACAGTTGAAGTAGGAATAAAACCTCTTTCTCTTAATTTTTTAAATAATTTAAAACATTGTTTGACATCACCTTGCTGAGCAAAAGCAGAAATTAACAGTCTATATATATACAAATCAGGTTTATCATGATTCTCTTTCATTATAGTTAATACATTTAAAGCCAATTGCAAATTTTTATTATTTAAATGACTTTTAATAAGCTTAACATAATGTATATGAGTGAATCTTTGTTTTTTTGAAAATACATTCTCCATAAATTTTTCTTCTTTTTTTTCCGCTTCATCCATTTCAGTTCTTTCATAGTCATCATATGAAAGATCTCCAAATACATTAGACTTCTTTGGTAGTATTTTTGTACAGAATCTTCTATTATAAATTGATAAGTATGAAAGATCATTTTTGCTTTGTGTAAGTACAATATTCCTTTTGTTGAATTGATCTATATAATAGCATAGCTTGATACATGAATATGTTCTGTTATTTGTGTAATTAACATAGGTACATATTTTTAATGTGTATAAAAGTTTTGTTTGTTTGATATAATAATGGTTATTTACATAACCTATAACATCTTTCAGTTTTGAAAAATAATTTGATTTTAAAAAAAACATAATTAATAGGTTGATGAATTTCTTAGTTAATTTCTTTAAACTATTTCATTTACACACTATATTTCCTTCTGTCTTTGTTATTTACTATTTTTACATTTTTGAGTTCCATTAATTTTAACAATCATAATTTCCAAAACAAATGCCTAAAATATAAATATTCTCATATTAAAAGGAAAATTAAATAAAAATTAAAATTAATTACGTGTATATATTATTTTTAAATAAAACGTTTCAATTTAATTTAAGAATGAAAAAAATATAATATTATTGTGAAAGAAGAAAAATGAATTAAACAAGAAACATTACAGGATATATCGATATATGTTAAAAACTTTGATCATACAAAATTATATAAATCTTATTTATGTTCATAAATTATAAAGAAAATAACAAATATCATTTAATTACCAATGCTTTGTTCTTAATATACTATGGTACACTAGCGCTACGTACAATTGATTACAATGGTAGAGTTAGTGTTAGCCTAGATAGCGATCGCGTCAGTTCAATAAAGGCCATAGCGATTTACAGAAAGGAAGACGAGATACTTTGTTTGAGCAAATGTGTTTTCGATCGAGCCTAATTATTAACGAAGTAATAACTCATTATTGAGAAAAAAATCTTTTTGAATTTTAATTTAAGATTAAACGAAAAGATGGAAAAAACAGAAGAGAACGAACATAATGTGCTGCGAGAAATTTTAAGTGAAGAAGAATTAACGCAAATTCCTGAAGGATTAGCAAAAAAGCTTAATGCTTATTTCAACGATAAGTTCGAACAATATATTACAGCGAAAGCAGTTTTTGAAACTAATAGAAAAAATTTTGGTAAGTTTGAATTGAATTTTATAAAGAACTTTTTGTTACGGTAACGATCGACTAGTTTATTTACACAAAAAAGTTAACCTCTTTGATGTAGGAATGTGCCGCACTCATTAAATAATTTTCATTAAATATTTTATTGTTACTTTATTGTTAATTAATAAAATGAAATTGTGCTATAAAAAACTTGATTAAGCTAATTTATTAAATAACTTATTAGATGACTTACAAAATCTTTATTTTGATTATTATTTCGTTATTAAAATGAACAAATTTTTATATTTGAAATTTACTAGACCAAACTTTAGATAAATTACAAAAGGATTTAACAGAGGAAAAGTCAAATTTTGAAGAATGCAAAGGAAAACTTCAATTAGCAGAAAAATACACTATTGAATTACAAACTGATTTAAATCAAACTAAAAGTGAAATACAAAAGTTGCAAGATATTATTAAAAGGTATTATTATTGTAAAATATTTAACGTATTTTTATGCGTATTATACGTCATAATTAATTATTTGATATTTATAGATTAGAAAAAGAAAATGCTGACTTACGTAGGCATAGAGATACAGTTGTGGATGAAAGGGATACATTGCAACTACAAGTTGAAAGACGAGATACAGAAATTGAAAGAATGCATACTGAACTATCTTCTTTGGGAACTCAGTTACAAAATGCTGTTGCTGCAAAATGTCAGGCTTTAGCAGAAACAGAAGAAATTCGAAGTCGTGATATGACTCTTGAATTTAAGTATGTATTCATGTAATGAATTCTTTCATTCTTGATTCAAATCTTGTTTCACTTAATATGTTATGTTAATTTTTTTTTTTTAGAGAAAAACGTTTGGAGCAAGAAAGGACTCTTTTGTCACAACAAATGGCTGGGCTTGAAGAAGAATTAGCAAAGAGAATGTCAGAATTACAAGCAACAAGAGCAGAAGCTTCTGCACGAACGCTCTTAATGGATACACGTTTGGCACAGCGTGATGAAGAATTACGTATTGCTAATGAAGCAATGGTACAGTTACGAGAATCATATACATCTCTTCAACGACGTTGTGATGAACTATCTCAAAAATTAGAAGAACAACGTACACATGAAATTTCTATGCATGCTTCTTATCGAGAAGAAATTGGTGCTCAGACTAGATTAGCAGATCTTTATAAAGGCATGGCTGATGAAGCAAACGCAAAAGCTGAAGAATTTAGTAATGCAGTTAAAGAACTTCAAGAATTATTAGAACATGCTACTGAACAATATGGAACATTAGAGACAACGCATAATCAACTTCAATTACAACATAAAGAAGAATTAGAAGAAAAAGAGCAAAAGATGGATGAGCTTTCAAAGGAATTAAATCATGCTAATGAGTTACTGAAAAATATTAAACAAGGTAATTACTTTACCATTATCATCTTTATACACTTTTATTTGTTTAATAATCATACAGTTTTTTTAACAGAAAGATTAGATCAAGCTGTTGAACAACTTGCACCTACAGCAGCTATAGCTAGTCGAGTGCTTAGAAAAGGCTTAAGTCTTACTCAAATTTATACACAATTAGTTGATGTAACAAATGAATTAACTTCAGAACGAGAAGAAAATGAACGTTTAAAATCGCAAATGGATGTTATTTTACGTGAATTAGAAGAAAAAGCTCCTATTTTACAACAACAACGTGAAGATTATGAAACTGCGATGACCAACATCGGTATGCTAACATCAAGATTAGATGACCTTTTAGCAGAAAATCATAGGCTACAAGAAACAACTGATGAAGCAAATCGCATTGCTAAGCATCACACTAAAGAAAATCAAAGATTGAAAACAGAATTATCAGATTTAGCTAGACAGGTAAGCAATTAAAGTTACATATTTTTATATATAGTATTTCAGTATATGATACTATATATTTATTATTTTTAGGTGTGCTTCCTTTTAAAAGAAGTTCAAGAAAGTAGAAGCGGTGTAACTGTTAATACAAGTGAATTTTCAAATTCAGTAGATATGGATAATCTTGCTTCGTCTGAAATTATTAGTAAAAAACTGGTCACGTTTAAAGATATTGAAGAATTACAAGAAAATAATCAGAAGTTATTATCAATAGTTCGTACATTGTCATCAAGACAAGAAGAAATTGAAAGAGCAACAGATGAAATAAATTCTGGGGAAATGAAAGAGAAATTAGATAGGTTTGTAATTGTATTAAAAATAAATTTCAATAGTGTTTGTTTTTATTTATTTTAGTTTTTCATAATTATAACAGATACCTAGAACAACTAGAAGATATGCAAGCTGCTCAAGATAGACAAGCAAAGATGTTAGATGGTCTTTTGAGACAACGGGATATGTATAAAAACATGTATCAACAATGTTTGAAACAAACAAATGTCGCAGAAAAAAAAGAATTTTCTATGATGCAAGAAGAAGAAGGAGGAGAAATTGATACAGCAAAATCTATTAAAGATGAAGTGGCTACTATTACACAAGATGATATTAATAGAGAAAAAGAATTACAAAAACAACTAGCAGAAACTGAAGCTAAATTGAAACAGATTACAGATGATTATGACACATACAAAAAAGAAAGGGCAGCCCATGAACGTATGTTAGGAGAGGAAGTAGAAAGGCTTAGAAAAGAAGCAGAAGCTAATTCGGCCCGATGCTGCAGATTAAAAGCACAATTAGATTCAGCTAATGATAGATTTAATCTTTTACAATCAAATGTTGCTTCTTACAAATCTCAAATAAAAGTTCTTGAAGAAAAATGTTTTAATTACAACGTGACAATTGGTATAAAATATTTGCTATGTTTATAGATGTTATGTTAAAAAAGTATTATTAAATTGTTTCTTTTACAGGCAAACATGAGCAGAGTCTAATGGTTTTGAAAGATGAAGCTTTGGCAGCTCAAACGCGGCTATCCCGTGCTGAAGTACAATTAGAGAATTTACGGCAAGAAAGACAACTTTTACGTGATTCTGAAGGTCGCCTTCTGAAAGAACGTGAAGTATATCAGAGAGAACGTCAAACGCAAGCTTTATTACGAGCAGACGTTGAATCTATTAAAGCAAGTTTAGAGCGTGTTCAAGCCGAAGGTCAATTACGTGCTGAGCAGCGTTTAGATGATGCTACAAGAGAGTGTGCTGCTTTAAGACGCCGATTACAGGAAGAACAAGATCGATTTAGAGAATTATCTGCACATTTAGAAAGACAACTTACTACGGCTCAAGAACGATTAACCGAGGAACGCAATATAACTGAACAAATTCGCGCAGAATTGGAACAAGCTCGTCAATCTGAATCTCAAAATACGCAGCGTATAGAAGAACTTAATACAAAACTAAGACAAGCCGTTACTCATTCAATATCAAAACCTTTCACTGGTACGTGTGAAATATAAAGTTAAATTTTTATCTATTTAGTTAGAGGTGATTATAAATAAAATTCTTTGCCTATTTAACCTGCAGGTGATGAACATCTCGTAAAGAGATTGAAAGAACTTGAAATGCAACTAGCGACAACACAAGCAGAAGCGAAATCTTTGACAGAACAATTAAAAGCTTCACGGCAACAAAGTCAACAATATTGTGATATAGCAGAAAGTGCAGAAGCTCAATTAAGAGAATTAACAGCGCAACATAATAAATGTAAAGAAGAATTAGAGACCGCTTTAAAAGAAGCACGTGTAGAAATAATATCCCTTCAAAAGAAAGTTCAAGAATTAGTAGAAGAATTAGCAAAGGTATCTAATGGCCGACAAGAAACTGATTCGGAATTACGAGAGAAATTAGCTGATGCAGAGAGAAAGCTTGAGGAATTAGATGAAGTTAAAAGAGAATTAGAAATTGTAAAAAGTGATTTACATAACGCTTCACTATCTGTTAAAGAAACTGAAGAAAAATATGCTAGAGAAATGGTATTGCATTCAGCAGATTTGCAGGTAAATAAAAAATCGTTTCATTTGTCCATATAAATAAAATACAAAATAAGTTAATTTTTATTATTCTTTTATAGATGTTGGCAAAATTAAAAGAAGATGCACAAACTGTAGAACAAAAAATAGCAAGCTTAAACCAAGAAAGAAATGCAGCTGTAGAAGCTCTAAATCTTGAGAGAGTAGCTTGTCAAGAAAGAGAAAAAAAATTACTTGAAGAGATCCAAGAAATGCAACAAAGAATATCAGATTTGGATACACAAAATGCTATTTTGCACACTCAAATTCAAGAATTAAGCGATACGACTGCAATCATGCATAGTCAACAATCAAAGATAGGTGACCAGGGAAGTCCTGATACTAGCTTAGAAGCAATGAATCGTAGCTTTAGTGGACTTGAAGATGATTCTAAATCTGCTGAACAATTATTAAGAGTAATGAAGTATCTAAGACGTGAAAAAGATTTAGCTGTAGCAAAATTTGATGTTTTAAGAGCTGAAAATCTTAGATTAAAATCACAAGTGGAAGTTAGTATTTAATTTCTTTATTGAGATTTTAGTTTTTTAATATAATTTTAATAATTTTTCATTAATTTAGGTCATAGAAAAAAGACTAAAGGAAACAGAAGCTACCCTTAATTCGGAAAGAGAAAAGTCCGAAATTGATGTAGTAACCACGTCCAAACATGCAGAGTTATTGCGGAAAGTTGAAACATTAAATGCCATCACAGATTCTAATAGAATTCTAAGAGAGGAAAGAGATAATTTAAGTGCAAAAGTTTCAGAGCTCACTGCAAAAGTAGCAACACTTTCTGAAGAAGTAGTACCACTACGAGATACATCTCGAGATTTACAAGCAAAGACTGAAGCCTTATTACAAGAAAATACAAGTCTTAAAGGAGAAGCAACTAGATGGAGACAAAGAGCTAATACATTAGTAGAAAGAGCTAACAAAACAAGTCCGGAAGATTGGCGTAGGTTGCAAACTGAACGGGAAAATCTTAGTAAATTGCTTACATCTGAACGTGAAACACATGTTAAACGCGCAGAAGAATTAAATCAATTGAAAGTAGAAAAAACTAAATTGGAAGAACAGTTAGCACTGCTTCAAAAACAAGTACAAACTCAAGGAGAAGAAGTTCAAAAAGCATCTGAAGAAGCACGTAAATTGGGTCAAGACTTGAACCAAGCTCTTGCTGATTCTTCTTCTAAAGCTAAGGATTTAGCAACCTTAAGAAAAGAGCTTGGTGATAAAGAAGCAGTTTTGAATGACATAAAGAATAAAGAGATACAAATAAGAAAAATAGCGAAAAAATACAAAACTCAGTTTGAAGAACTCGCGAAAACAGTAGAAGAAGAAAAAAGCAAATCTGAAGAATCTCGAATGTCGTCTGGTATTTCTGGAAATGAAGATGTCGCACATGTATCTCAAGAACGTGAAGATGAATTGCGAGAAGAAGGCAGGCAAGAATTGCGTCAAGCAAACCTAGAATTAACATCAAAGGTTGATGAATTGTCTCGTCAAATAATAGTTGTACAAAATGAAGCAGAATCGTTAAAGAAAGAGATCGATACGATGAACAGAACACGCGTTGAGAAAGAAGAACGTGTAAGACGAGCATTAACAACTGCAAGAACTGAACTTATGCGGCTAAGAGAATCAAAGAAACTTTGCGAAAAGGAATTACTTGAATTGAAAGCTAAATTCGAAGCTGGTGCAACCGAATCAGATACTACTGAACATGATGCTAGACTTGCAGCGCTTAAATCTCAAATGGAAAGTAGAATTTCTCGTCTTGAACATGAAAAGTCAGAAATTCAAGCAGAAAAAGAAACTCTTGTGCAAAGAGTTACTCAATTGCAACGACAAGTAGCTGGCGTTAGTGGAATTAGTGCTACTACGGAACCACCAACAGCTAATATTAAACCTATGTCTGCTCGTGCTGAAACTCCATTAGCGAGTATTCGACCTATGAGTGTAGTAGTGCAGTCTAGAACAGCTGCCGTTTTACCCACAACGGCAACTGCACCAGTAATGGTTGCTCCTCATCAGCAACAACAATCACAACAACAAGTAGTACATACTACCGAAACAAGTTCGCCAACTAGTAGTCTTCCAGATTTCCAACCAGCTAGTACTAGCAGCAGTTCATCGCAAACAGCACCAAGTACTTTACGACAACTCGTTGTACAACCACAATTAAGTGAATCAGCAGAATCGACGCAAAGAGAAGATCCAGAAAGTGCAGAAACACTTAGTGCACAACAACAGCAATGTCAACAACAACAACAACAGCAGCAGCAGCAGCAGCAGCAAACTGTTGCACTAGTTAGTCCAAGAGTAGAACAACAACAGCAGCAACAACAGATTGCTGTCAGTGATCAACAACAAACTGTTGCTAGTAGTTCTACTCAGTCAGTGAGCACATCACAAGCTTCGACAGGGCATAAACGTTCTAGAGCTCTTGATTCGACAGCATCAGGATCTGGAATTGTTGAAGGTGTAGATCACAGTAGACAAGAACAAGTGCTTAGTCCCAAAGCTAAACGATCCAGACAAGAAATGTCATCTACTGCTAGTGCAAGCGCTTCAGAGGTCGAGTACCAGGTGAATTTAAATAATGAAAGTATTAAATGTATTAAATGATAATTATATATTTAAAATGATGTACTTGTTTAATTTTCAGGTACCAACATCGAGCCAGCGGGATCAAGATGAGGAAGTAGAAGAAGGATGTGTTGTTGTTGTAGATTGTGACGAAGGCGAAGGAGGCGGTAATCATCAAACTCAGGAGGAAGAAGAATTTGACAATGATCCATATGAAGAAATGGAAGAAGAAGAAGAGATACCTTATGAAGTGGAAGTAGAAGTGGAAAGAGATAATAATGAAGTTGAAATTATAATGGGAGAAGATTCTACAAGTGTAGAGGTACCTAGACAAGCACAGGTAACAGTACCTACGAATCAACAGCAACAGCAATCAGAAGCAATTAGTAGTGCTGAACCAACGGGAGAACCACCTACATCTTTTGGAGCCCGATCTTCACGTGGAATTGCGCCAATGCCTAGGCAACAACAACAACAACATCTTCTTTTGGTATATTTTTATTTTTATATGGACAAATAAAAGGAAAAGTAAAGTATCTTTCTAATTAAATAAATTTTAGCCGCAACAAGGATATGAAGATGGCGGTGATGATAGCATAGTACCGAGCACGCCAACTTTATTCGTACCACGTCGAGGAGATGGATTTGGAGAAGCTGTGAGTTCACCTCAAGTTCCTCAAGGTCGTTTTACTTTTGGAGATTCGTCTACACCAACAACAGCATCGTCAACTCCTTCGTTATCAACTCCTTCTGGTTCAGCAACTCGAACAATATTTGGATCATCTAGTTCCGGTGTAGCTCAAGTAATTCAAGAAAGCATGGATGATACACGAATGGATCTTACTCAATTAGAAGATGGTGGTACTGGTCGTAGTGTACCTACTACTCCTTTACAAGTTTCCCCAGCAGCTGATTTACCTCCTTCGGTATAAAAATAATTAAATATTTTTATATAATATTCAGAGAACTTTATTTTATAATGTAATTAAATGATATATTTAAGACAAGCAGTGGACCTTCAGAAGAACAGGAAACTCCAGTTTCAGTAACACCGATGTCAGTGACAGGTACTACTGTTGCTGATGCTAGTGAAGAGCCTACAATTCCAAGTATTCGTGTGCTTGGTGTTGATGATCAACAGCATAATCAAACTGAAATAATTACAGAATCTATTAGCACAACACCGACTGAAGGTACTTATAAACTATATTAATATTGGTAATAGATTTAAATAATTTCATATGGAATTATACATAGGCATAAGTTCAGAGGGTGAGAAACGCACAGAGGAAGCTGGTCCTTTAATCTCCGGGGATGATGACGCAGTAGATACTGGCGAAGGCACTGAAGAACCAGGAAGTGATATAGTGGAAGATGAAGTAGAAGAAAGTCGTGAAGCAGAAGCTTCTCCATCTAGTAATACTCGTCAAAGAGCAATGGCGGCAGCAGCTAATGCTGCAGCTGCAGCAAATGGTGCTAGAGGAGCTACGGCACGGCGTTCAGCAAGATCGCAAGATCGATTTAGAACACGTGGTACTCGACCTACACCTATTGTATGGGAAAGTCAATCTGGTGGTAGAGGTAAGTGCAATCATAAATTATAAATTATGAAATAAAAGTATATTCTCTTAATATAAAAATTTGCTTTAAAGGACAAAGCGTAATACGCGGACACACAACAAGAGGAGCAAATAATGAAACAGGAAGAGGACGTGGAACAAGAGGACGACGAATGCGATCTAAATATGCATATGCGCGATTTTAAAATTAAATAGTTTTGTATACGAAATCGTGGGAAATTGCACATTGCTGCTATCTTTATACACGAATGGTGTAAGAATATGTTGACCATTAATATATTGACTTTCAAAACAAAAATATTTTTATTTGGCATCAAATAATAATTTTGTTGTACAGATACATTTATCAATGAAATATTTGTTATGCCTAAACTTAGATAAAACTATGATATGTCTTATGGCAGTGTACATTTATCTTTTCAAATGAAAACTATATGAAATTAAAAATTTAATGTCGTTTTTTTAAATTTTTAAAATCGAAGATAACATTTTTTTTATCAAGATTTTATTAATGCTAAAAAGTTAAGTTGAAATTAAATAACATTTAAGTTGTTTTATTTACATTATTTTAAAACTGATTTTTATATAATTATTATTCAAATTTCATATAGTGTATATGTGATTTATAGTGTAAACATATTTATATAAAACATTTTGTACAAGACATATTATCACTGAATTTCATAAATTATACAATGATCATCGTAAAAGCTCTGTTAAAAATGTTTGACCAAATGTATTTATGTAAGTGCATTGCCTTTTTTTATATTTTATAAGCTTAAGTTCTACCATCTTTTTCAACAGACCTATAAATAAGCATTGGAAACATATATGTTATATGTTTCAATTTCCAATCATTAATAAATAGCATAAAATAATAATAGCATTAAATATAATTTTAAGTATAATTAACATACTACGAAATTTACTATTAGAATAAATAAAGATACTTATTACGTTCCATACATGATGCGTAATATATTTTATACATCAGTCTCTTTAGCAATATTTTGCAGTAGTATTATTAATTATTATTAATTAATACTTCTTTAGTATTCGAGTACTTTATATTATTTAAAAAGAATTTACAAAAAATTACACATAAGGAACTAATTAAAAAAATATAACAAGTACATATGAATACTGAAGTTATTATAATTAATTAATAAATATCGGTTTTACACATTTTTCAATACAATTAAAATGAAGTCTACCAATACTATAATTTCGATTGTATAAATAAGACAATATCACAATGATGAATATTAAACTCTTTTTCTAAAAGAGTTATAGTAGTTTCTAAAATAATAATACATTTTGGCCCCCTTTATTTCTGTTTAATATAACTATAATCACGTACGAAATATGACTAGTTGTAGTTATAATTTTCTCTAGTTATGTGTAATCATCTGAATGAACTTTTCAATGAAATTAATTATAACACTATTCGATTTTTTTCTTTTTTTAATGAAAAATTTTGTCTTCCAAGTCATGAAAACCCTCCAAGTCTAATGTTTTTGAGAAAATCTTCATTTTCTGAGAATTTGTATAAATTCGTTATGCATCAGAAATAATAATGTTATAAAATAGGTGTTCACCAGCAATTTTGTGATGATTTGATGTTAAAGAGACAATAAACACGTTGTTAGGCTTAGTGCCAATTTTCTTTGCGCATAGCATCGAACACACTTACACTAAATGTTTTCGAACTAAACCGGTACCAGCCAAGAGAAATAACAACTTGAACATTCTTAATTATTTCGATTCATCAACAGTCTTAATATTTTCTATAAATCAATACTGTCTGTGTTATATTTATAATTAGTTATGCAAAAGGCATACGTATCGTTTTAATCATTCTGGACGCTAAATAGTTAATTTGAAATTAGCGTTATGTTAGGCTGTTGATGCTCTAATTGATAGCGATCCATGATCCTGGTAATTTTACAGGAACATTGACCATGTTGTTCCACACTAATCCATTGTCTTCTGTTACTAGTTTCGAAGCTCCATATCTCAATTTCAATCTCCTCGTAATAAATCGCTGATTTTACAGGTAAACAACTCATATCTGGATTCGTGCAGCATCCGGAGTGTCCGTCGCATCGCTTCACGATAATATAAACGGGTTGAATGGTACTCTCTCCAGAATTCTGATGCACGTTTTGCATCAAGTCTTTCAGATTGTACGCTCGAGATTGTGGTTTTTTGCAAACAAACATGTTGGACGCTTTCACTGCTTCAGATAATGAAATCCTACTGTTATTTACTGCCGCTGATCGAACCATGTTGTCCAGTATCAACGGGACGAGTATCATCAAATTCAATAGGAAAGTCCTCAATAATCTATTTCTCATGCCTCGTTTCTGTTAACTTATTCTGTGATTCTTATTGAATAATCTATATTGTATCAGTAGAATTATTCTTACACACACAGTGTAAAATTAAACTCGCCGAATCACACGTTCATAAATTCAAATCTTATGGCGCGATATTTGATGAACACGTTCGAGATGTGTCTTCTTCAACAAAATTACACGAACCACCAACATGTAGTCGTATCAAGAAGCGTCCAACTGCGACTTTCCTGCTGCCAGAAGTATATTTATACGTAGAAGAGCTTGCACACATGCTTCACGCAAGATAGACACGCATCAATACAGATTCATGCACATATAAAATCCGATATCCTGAAATTCTGCGGTGACATTTACTCATGTATTTCTTCAACTCCAAATATCCTGGTGCGTGGGAACTGTTTCTTTCTTATGCCCCATCGATTCCATCCTTGAGCGTGATATCGAAGCTGATATCGAAATTTTAAATTAAATTCTGAATATATAAGTATAATAATAGTGGTAATCAAGTATAATAAGTCATTTTATGAATATTCTTCAACTACACATATTGTTCAAACATAAATTCACATACTGAACTCTTATTTTCCACTCTCAATATATTTGTTAATGCGATCAACTATAATACTTTCTGATAAGAGGATGTACAGGCTTATATCAAAGTCGAACTTCGACTTTTCTTTTAGTGATATGTTGCTTCAGCGATCTACACACACACATATGAAACTTTTTATCTACATATTCAATAAATTTTTATCAGACAAATAAATGCAGACGATATTGTTCACAATTTAATAGATAATCAATGATGTAATTAAGATCATATCACTTATGGAGATCAAATTTTTCTATTGAAATTTACAAAAGTTTCATGTATGAGTGAAAATTGACTCATTGAAAATCGAGTTCAATAAATATTTGGGGAGTAATCCCGTTATGTTACATGTCTTCCTTGTTATTTCATAAAAAATCTTTAGTTTATACATTAAAAAAAAAGGCTCCAACTTACAATTCTGAGTGATGTTTTACGATTGAATTTATTGCAAAAGAGAAACTGAAGTAAAATCATTTTCTCGCAAAGATCACTTTGAAATATGATTTTAAATTGTTAAAGAAGCGATGCACTTTTTTTTTAAATTTTTTCAAATTTATAATATGTATTTTGGGCTTTGAATATTTTTTTAAAATTCTATATTGATATTGATTTTCATTTCTTGTTTAAAAAAGTAACAAGACGCAGATAATTGAAATAAATTTCGTATTTAAATTTTAACAAAACGATGAAGATATTGAAATTACCTTCAATAAAAAGACACTACTTATTTTCGACTAATTATCACATACATGCAACGCGTTCCGTCTTAGTTGATTCAGTAAATGTATTCCTAATGAAAATTTATTTCTTCTTTATATATATTTTATAAAAATACAATTATGTTAACTACAACGAGGATATATTAAATGAGAAAGTGTTTTCATGTTTTCTACGCAAGATCATGTATATATATAAATATATAACTTTATATAAATAATTTTGCTTAAGAACTTATTCGTTCTCGCAAAAGTTATCGAAATGACATGATTATTTTATAATTTATTATATTATATAATAATTATCAGATCAATATATGACACCATAATATAGATTAATACAAAAAATAAACAAAATAAAAAAGAGGCCAAAAATAAAATTTACTTTAATCTTAAAACTCGTGGGCTCACATGAATCATTGGTTAAATAATACTTCAGATTCACTAATAGTTACATGCAAAATAGTAGAAATTTGTTTGTATCTTCTTTTGGCAGTTTGCCACACATTTAATTTTGTCTTAGATTTTTGTCTTATATTCATTTTATTTATTTATTATAAATGAATATTATTAATTATATGTTTTATTAATTTCCGTTAATCCATTTTTTGACACAGAAAGAATATCTTTCTTAAGAGATATTAATATATTTACTATATTATAATTCTTGTTATAAGGGATGTGATTAACAGTAAAAATATGCGTGCAATTTTACGCATTCATTTCACGTAACGGGAATATCCCTCGTAACGCAATAGTCGATCATTTGTATTTCTGGTTTTGCCCAACTATGGTTAATATTACTCCATTTCCAGATGCTTATTCATATTTAATTAAAAGCTTCTAATAATAAATAGAAGCCTCTATTTAATTTTTTAAATCACTTCTCATTTGTCATCCTTCTTAAATATATAAGTAGAACAATTAATAATGAAGAAGTATATAATGAATGGTACGTGCTAGAACTCACGTAATTCACTAATCAGTAATTTTTAAATGATATTAAAATGATTAACTAAAAAATTTTGATTACACAATCTTCTGAAATCTAATAGCTATAGAATGATTGTTCTCAAGATTACTATTAATCAATACACCTATATACGAGGTACACCTATATAACAGTTCATAGATTCGTAACTTCGCATATCATTGAGTCAGTTCCATAAATAGCTGTTAACGAATATTCTTGTAACGTGAATTTCGATTTGGGCAACCGATAACTACTCTCACCTTTCATATAGAAACTTTTTCACGAGCGGATGTATCGTTAGTTTGATAATTAGTAACATAAAAAGTTACCTCTTACTGTTTACAGAGTTCGCAAAAATGAAAAGGATGTTATGAATAAGTTTTGCAATCAGACACCTCGCAGACAGTTTCAATGACTCACTGCAACCTGCCGCATCATAAAACGCATAACATTGCGCAGAGAGGGTCAACGTATTTCATGCCATGTGGTTGCACCAAATAGTTCCAATTTAATTATATAGATATTTGATCGTTTTGATATTTAATCGTTTCTCTGAATAAAAATTAAACATATTAATATTTTCCAATATAAATAAAAATATTACAATTAACAATTAGATTTAAATACTCTTTTTAATTGTTTGAGATTTAATTTATATTTTTGAATGTGATATGTCAATAAAAATAAAGCCATTGATACTTTTATAAAAATTATTCGAGAGTAAAGAAATTCGAGCAAGATGCATCGATGCACGAAAAAATAGTGTTTGAGATGCAACCGGTACACGAAAGAGAAAATCAGAGGGTACATAATAATTTGACTGATGACTGGCCGAAATTTGTCAGATTCAAAGTACAAAAAGAAAGGAGAAATATGATGAAAGGAGAAAATGAGAGAAAGAATGACTAGTCACGCGACGTAACATGGTCTCAGTTCGAACGGGAGGCAGGACCCACTAGTTGTAATTATAGTTATCTTCACGATGTTCTCGGAACGCTTTGCTTCAAGTCCTCCTCAAGTTTACCGAGAAATGAGAGGGAGACGGTGCGAATCGCCATAGGACGAGAGAAAACAATACGGCCAAAGGTAGATCAACGAAGAAAGATGATGAGAAATCGGTAAAAGAGGGGAGGCAGAGGGCACCGGGCCGAGGATGAAAGTTACATGTATATATAGCGAGAGAAAGAATTCAGATCGCAGAAGAGTGTTCGCAGTTCTCGATCCCGGACAATTGCTAGTGATCTATCGGAACGTGTGTTGATTTTCAAATCAATCTATTCGTCAAAATATCATTTAATACTAAAAAAAAGAATTGAAAATATGAGAAGATACATCTTACTGTTGATTTCTATTCACCTTGCTCTTGCTACTATTGGTAGACATCATAGGTAAATTATATTATACATACTTACATACATGTATAAATTCAAAGTGTATATTGATCACGTGACTTTGACAGATCGATTAGAATAATGTACTCGATTTTCAGAGATAATGGATTTCTGAATCATGTACAATTAGTGCATGAATTTCAGTGTTCTATGCCACAACCAAGAGCTGTGCCAGTGGCAGAACTTCTAACTATCGGTCCTAGTTCAGATGAAATTTTTTATCCCGCCTCTACCGTCCTGACACGTTGTGAAGGAGCCGGATGTTGTTCGGATCCGAAACAGATTTGTGCACCTATCGAAACCAGGAACGTTAGTCTTGTTTTTATGGTGAAACACATGATTGACCGACAACGTGACAGGCATCACGAAGTGATACATGCTTTGGAACACACAAAATGTGGGTGTGTCGATAAAAGAATTATAAAGTTCAATTGACTGGCTCTACTGAAATTTTTTGTCAAATATTTACGTGTTAAAAAATTGAAATATATCAAAATATATTTATAATCCCGCGTTTAGTTTTAGTGTAGGATAAGTTCCTTGATTTAATCATTCTTCAGGATTTTTGACTGTGATATTTTTATAAGTATTACATATGTTTTTTTTTTAAATAACATATTAATAAACGTTTTTGGAAAACATATTTTTTTCACGTTTAATTCCTTTTCAAATACTTTCTATTTTTATATCTGATGCTTTATTTAAAAAAAATAACACGAAGAAATAGCGTTCCATGAGTTCTTTCAATTAGCCGAACAATTAGTTTACCTACTTACTTGTTAATCTTTTATGTTAAAATACTGTTTTGCAGCTAACACGTCGTGTTTTATACTTTCATTGTTCGGTGTTAATTCTAGGGCAACTTCCAGCTCAGGAATACCATGCTGAGGCGCGGATAATTTACAAAAAGCTGCGCCTCGTCGAGCATGACACCTAGCCCTTGACTCTCGATTGCTTTCGCATTTCGGTTCCATTAGTTCTAGTGCCTGAAAGATAAAATAAATGTTAAATCTTATTTTTAATAAATTACAATTTTAATAACTTACTTTAGAACAGTCTTCTACACATCTATAATAATTCCCCAGTGCATAATGTGCTGCTGATCTATTTACATACAGGGATGACATTTTATCACTAATTTTAATCCCATATGTATAAGCGCTTATAGCTGCCAGATAATTTCCAACTTTGAAGAAATCACTAAAAAACAATCGCAAAAAATTTATTAGTTTATAATTTATCGACATTCGATTAATACGAAAACGGATTAAACGCACTCTCCTTTATCTTTTAACCATTGCGGATCTCGTTCCTCTGATCGTAGGTCTTCCGCGTCAAAACCAATTTTACGTCTTGCCTCCGCTTGCTTTTGCAGCCACTGTAATTCAATAAATATTAATACGACCTTTTTTTTTTAGATCAATTTTAATAATTAGAAATATAGAAAAATAATACTTCTTGTTCTTCCACGTGAGAGCTTTCCCTAGCCGGCGTTGGGAATTTCCGTTCCGAAAATGTAATGTTAATTGTACCCGTTTTTCTTGGTAACGGTACTGACTTCGAAGGTTCTTCAAATATGTTATTTCTTTTCAAAATATTACCCTGTATCGCAAATTTAACAGCTTCCAATCCTGGTCTTCTTTTTTGTTCTTTCTCATAAACCATATCTAATTTTTTTCTATTTATCGCTTTCTCTACATTAGTGTCGGAATCAGAATCTTCAGAACAACTGGCATCGTTTTTGTTAATAAAGTCATCTTTCTTCTCTGATATTTTTATTTGAAGATTACTCTCTTGATTTGTATTTACTGATTGTACTTCCATAACTGTTCCTTTATCGATTGCTTTGGATTTAAATTCTTTTATGGTGCCGTTATTAAATATTTCTTCTTCGGTCATTAGTCGAGATTTTAATCTATTATCACCATCTTTAAACCATTTTAATGGTGGTCTTGTAAAAATGATATAAAAAAGAATTATTAATTATATTAAAAAAAATTATTTAAGAAAAATAGGTTATTTGTTCAAATCCTAACTTGTAAGCTTTTCTATTTTCTTGTATTTCCCCTTCAACGTTAGAAAATAATGGTACTTCAGTTTTTAATCTCCAGTCTTCAAATTCTTGCATTGCTTCTTTCCGCTGTGCATCACGTATCGCATCTATTTTATTCAATGTAGCAGTATTGACACTGAGTTGTTCTTTCACCGCTTCTTTTTGCAAATGTTGTCGTTTTTCTAAAGCAAATTATGAATCATTGAAAAGTTTGTAATATTATATATACAATTATGTAATTATGTAATATTGTAATATTATATATAGAATTCTATATACCACTCTTAAGTTTGATTTTTTCTTTGGCAAGTTTTTGAGCATGTTCTAAAGCTTGAGCGCGGTAATCTTGTTTAAAATCATTATTAATATCTTGTACTTCAAGAATAGGCCATTCCAAACTGATGTTTGCTTTACACAAAGTAATTATTGCTTCTTGTTCTGTCAAAATACATTTACTTTCTTTTTCAATAATATTAGCCCAAAGAAATAATTCTAATATGAATGGTGGAAAACTGATCTATTATTGAATTAAATATCACATTATAAGTATCGTGTTCATATTTGATATATAAATTTTGGTTATTAAAAGTTAAAATTTTTACCTTTACATAATTATCTATTACGAATAAGTCAACCTTTTTTGGATGGCCTTTCAAAGGTACGTTTAATATAACAAATTCTGAAGTTTGACGCCAAGAAAAATCTTTAATAATTATAGCTGGCATTTTCTTGCTCAATACAATTTTATAATTGTATAATTCTTGCTGTCGAAATGATGCAGATTATCGATCAAACATTTTTCGATATATGGCGCTTTATTTGAATACGTTTTAACAATAAGCGTGAAAAAATATACCAATATGTAAGATTGTTTCTATATTTACGATTCATTACAGTACATAAAAAATTTCATTCTAACAATAAGTACATACATGATATATATTACAAATATTGAATATATTTTCAATACTTTATTTATCAGGTAAAAAGAACAAACTACGAATGTATAGTATGAATTATTTTTAATTAAAATGTTTAGGAGTATTTGTTGACAATACTTTTCATAGACATTATTAAAAAGCTGCCATGTATGCATTCTCTGTGTCTTTATCCATGGAACTATAATTTCCTCTTTTGTGAGCAACACTTTAAAATCATTGAAAATGTATGAAAACACTCAGATATTATGTAGTTTTATGGAGGAGTACAAGTTTTGGTTCTATAATTATTTTTTGACAAATGGCATTATATCATCATATCTAAGCCATTGTTCGAAAATCAACTATAAAAACTTATTGTAAATCAGTCAGTTTTTATAAAACATCTGCTCCTACGAAATCACAATAGTTATTTAAAAACGAATTGCAGGACGTTTTCTAATTCATGAAAATTTTTAATTCATTGAACACACTTATATCTCAAAACATATTAATGGTTAATTTACCCTGAGACGCAAGAATGTGTTGATATTTTTGATGAGTTCCCACAGTTCGTTGTACATAACGACAAAAGTAACAATAAGTGCTTTTGAAATATTGTGATACATTATTAGAAAATGGAGGACCTTTGATAAACGTTTAAGTTAGGAAATTAAAAACTATTTTCTATAAAGATATTATGACACTACAGTTATGCCTCTTGCACACCTTACATCATAATCATTTTTTGTAGATTACAGTATTAGTGATCGTTCATTGCATATGTACAATATATGTATCAATGTTAAATACTTTGTTTGTTTAATTGTTCTATGTAAAAGAAATTATTTTTTTTCGAGAGAAAAACATTGTACTTTGAGAATGGTATAAAGGTAGAACAAAGTACTTAACACTGTACAAAACTTAATGTTATTATAAATAAGTATGCGTACAATAAAGTTCGTTCGTCTATACTGTACTCAAGTGAGTCCCGTAATTATTTGAATAAACATTTATAATGAACTTTCGTTAGGATACAAATTTAAGTATTAACATATATATTACTTAATACGTAATGTATCCATACAATATTCATACATACAGGGACGTCACCTAAAGTATGAGAGCTTCTATGATTTCTTTTCATTTATATATGTTATATAATAAAGATAAAATTATAAAGTATCGTATATATGGAATGTTCGAAGTATATAAAACGCTAAACAAATTCATTACATAATTTAAAAATTTCTATCGCAATAAAATAGACGTTGTGCGGATTTCTAATGCATAATTCGCAGATTAAATACAATAATACAAATGTCGTTATAATTTTTAAAGGAAAAAAAATTTTAATACAAATATCTATACGATAGCATGATAAAAATTGTTTAATACTTTCGACTTTGATTTAAAAAAGCAATAATTTTCTAATTATGTAAACTGATACTTTAGTCATAATAAATATAGATAAATGAAATTATTTTATAATTCGATCATTGGAATTTAACACATTAATATATACTGTATTGATAATTACAAATTCGTTGATATTTCATGATATACATATAATAAAGGACAATCACTTTTCTTCTAACAATAGTACACTCTAGGACTCTATTTTTTTTACCAGTATTTATATTATTCATTATGAAATTGTTGCATAGTTGATAATAAAAATAAATACAGAAACGATACATTAATAACTTGAAACTTATGCTTTTCTACAAAAGTATACTTACAATTGTAAAAATAAAATATTAGCTAATCAAAGTTTTATTACAATTTGGCTTAATACCTAAATGGCTTGAATTTTACATACATATCACATGCATACATCTGGCATAGACATGCTTTTACATTCATACACGTTCTCTTCCTTGAATTATATTCATTATTATTGTATAAATAGTAACTAGCACAAATACTACAAGAACAATATAAATGTGAAGCAACAAGAATAGAAAAATCATAAATAAATGCAAAAATTTGAAGTTAAAAAATTTATAAGTATAAATAATCAAATTTAAAAATGTCGGATAGTGAGATATCCGATTAAGAACATTTAAGAATAAATGTAGTAAACTGTGTGTATAACTGTTTATATGTACCAGAGAATTAAATACAGACGGAAGAAGTTAAAAATTACAAACATCACTGGAATATCGTACACAAAATTTGAGTATGTCGCGAATTTTTTGTGCAAAGTTATTGCATTTTATAGAGGACATAAGTACATTAATGTACGCATAAACTATTTTTTTCGTGCAGCTTTTTCCGCTTTTCGCCGCATTCGTTCTATTTCCTTTCTCTCTTTGCGTTCTCGATCTGCCTGTGCTCTAAGTTCTTTTAATTTACGTTTCAAGTGGGATTTCTCATCTCCACAAATACCAAAAGCTTTCAGGTCACGAGACTCAAGTCGTAAAAGATTCCCACCATTAATTCCAGTGTCCAAAAAGCGTGATGCATATCGTTCCAAACCAATGCCTGATAACCACTGACAAACCTAATACCATTTTTCAAGTTACTAATACAATATTTTATAATAAATCTATATAAACGTATTTCTTTAAATAAATATATACTTACTTGTTCTTTGGACCAATCAGTAACTGGTGCATTCTGCCAGAAGTGGGACTTCTTGTCACCTAAACCAAAGTCGCTTGGATGAGGAGGCAACCAAACTTCACTCGTATCTAGATTCATAATATTGTTTACATACGAAACGGGTTGAATTATAACAAACAAAATGTGTGAAAAAAATAAATTTAAAAAAATAAAAGAAGGAATAAAAATTAATCACTGCTTGTATTGTGCTGCGAATATTAAAAATACCTGTTTTAGACGGACTAGGATCAACAGCAGGTGGGCTCACTGATCCACCAGAAGATAGACTAGAAGGTGAACTACCTGGATGATGCCAAGGTGTGGAACCAACTAAATTTGATGAAGGAATAGTGGCCTTTTTTACTGTATAGATAAATAAACTCATTATAAAAAAAGAAATTACTTTCTATAATTTATATATTATATATTATCTACTATTATCTATAATTTATATATTATATATTATTATTAATTATAAGATATATTACCTCTTTGATTAGCTTCATTTACAGCTTGTCGTATTTCTTCCACTAAATGATGAGTGACTAAAGTTGGATCGCTAGAATGTAGATTATTTAAATCACTAAAATCCCCAGAACTTTCTCTTGACGAAGATATATCATTTCCACCAAGTCGTCTTTCTCTTTCCGCTAAAACTTGTTTTAACTGTTCCGCAAATGATGCTGGTGGTCCAGTTAGATCTACAAAGAATCGATAAAAATTTTGTATAGTTTTATAAATATTATATATAAAGAATAACAGAAAAATACTTTTTTGAGATTGTGGCCAACTTTGTTCCGTCATAGCTCTAACTTGCGAACTAATAGTACTATGTTGTCGAATTGTTGTCGGATGTGTAGGTTCCATATGTTTGCTTTTCAATGAACTAATTGAAGAACTGCTGGAATAGGAACTCAAATTTGATTGTTTTGATGTTAAATCATTTGGCGATCTGCTGCTTGTGTCTTGAGAAAGTAATTTAGAAGATGAATCTTCATCAGTATTGTCACCTGATTCATCTAAACCATAATCCTGCAATATAAAATGATTAAAATAAATTATTGATTTTCCACATTTAGTAACATTGATTATGTACGTACAGAACTGCTGTTGCTAAGGCCACCAGAACGTTTAGGAAGTTGTCGATTTGCAAGACCTCCTCTACTGGCAAGTTCAGCTTTACTTTTTCCAGCAGAATTATCAAGAAGCCGATGAGCAGGTACTGCTCGATCTAATTCTTCTTTGACTGGCAACGGAAGCGGTAACTTTCTTTCGACCG
The DNA here is from genome assembly GCA_002806875.1 of Lepidotrigona ventralis hoosana. NCBI lineage: Eukaryota > Metazoa > Arthropoda > Insecta > Hymenoptera > Apidae > Lepidotrigona > Lepidotrigona ventralis. The sequence continues at coordinate 23,368 of NIPQ01106769.1, read as the reverse complement.
TCGCTGTTTTATCACCATCATCAGGACTACTCAGGTCTGATGTTTCAGTATCAGAAAGCTGACAACTAGTTGACGAGGGTGGTGGGGGTAATTGACGACGTGATAATTGTGGCGTAACAATTCTAGCTGTAGTTCCATCATAAGGCAATCTTACTGGTAACCCGAACCTCCTTTGTGTTTCTGTTAATTCTACCTCCAATGTAATTACCTATAATTGTTTATAATTAATTTTTTATTTTAGATTGTTCTTATTTTTTAATGATAATTGATAACATACCCTATCTTTCAAACTTTTAACGAGAGCATTATATTCCGTATCTTTTTCTTGTAGTAATTGTTGATAAAATTCGTCTCTAGCAGCAATATCTGTACGTAATTCACGAGCTGCTCTTCTGGCTCGAGCATATTTTTGTTGTAAAGCAGCATTTTGTGCTGTTGCTTGAGTAAGCATTTCCCGTGCCGCTACTAAATCCTGTCTAGCAGTACCCAAAGCTCTTTCAGATTCATGTAGCCGTAAACCGGATTCACGCAATTTTGCTGCATATTCTTCGCTACCAGCTCCACTGTTTTCTAAGTCTACAAGCTATAAATAAAAAATTTTGAATCAATTTTATTATAAACAACATATACAAAACACATATATATCTAAGATATAGGTTAATATATCTTCAACGAACCTTTATGTTATTTATAATAGCAAATTAGAACATGAAAACTGTATGAAATGATAAAAATCTAAGGAATTAAAAATATGCACTAAGCTGCACACAAATTTATAAGCACATGACATATAAGCAAAATGCATCAACATACAAAAATAAAATAAAATTCTTTATCTTATGCTATTACCTTAGCTTTGAGTTTTTCCACCTCTCCATCTGCTAATGCTAGTTTATACTGACTCTGCAAGCAGTGAACAACGAACACAGTGCATAAGCAACACTAAAATATATTCACGCTTATAAGAGCTATGAGGAAGTGCTTATGGTGTATATAAAATAGCAATATAAACAACATATATATATATATATATATATATACACAATAGATAATGCATATCTTTGTATGAATTTATATATATAGTATACAATGTTTTATATGAAATTAATAAAAATGAACACAAAATTGAATATTTTGTGCAATAATAAAATAATACAAAATATATTTCAATATAAAATCATGAAATTTCTAATTTAAACTATCTTTCACAAGCAATGAGACCATAGTATATATTTCTCATTGACTACATATATGTACTTATAAGAGAAATAGTTATAGATGAAAGTTGTTGTATTTAAATTAAATTATTACACATACATAAAATTATGCAAATTACGTATTTTATATTGCATACTTTTTTTCCTATTAATAAAAGTATAATACCTCTTGTAAAAGCAGTCTTAAACTATCAACATCGTTTTGTGTTGTAGCAGATGTATGCGGTGGCATTGATGAACTAATGATAGGAGATCTACTTCGACCGGAAGTAGATAAATAATTTTCTATAGGACTTTGAGGAGGTTCTCCTTCCGAACATGATGACATAGCTGGAGAACCTGGTATTCCTCCCATTCCTCCGACAGAAATATCTTCACCGCCTCGTTGACTATCAGGTGAAGCATCCGAAAAATTAAGTTTTCTGTAGAAATATGCTTATTTTAAAACTTCTTAAATAGTTTTATTAAGACTTTAATTTAAAAAAAAATTGGATTTCCCTCAGCGCTTCAAGAGGCTTCGAGCCATCATTGAAGTGGCCGTGAATTTTCGTCATAGATATTAGCGAGCAAGGATAAACCATCATTGGGAAATCTTTTTTAAAGAATATACATATGAATTTATTGACTCTATATATGAGAATATTTATTGATTGATACCTAGCAGAGTTAGCTTGTTGTTCTCTTTCTTTATCTGCTTGAAGGCTTTGTCGAATTAACATAGCTACTTCCGAATTTGGATCACGTTCTCGGCCAATTACAAAACGCACGAGACCTGAAGTATTACGAAGAACACTAGCTGCATATGCTTGTGTCACACCAACTAGAGATTTTCCGTCTACTTCAACGATTTGATCGTTTACTTGTATCCTGCCTTCTCGTGCAGCTGCGCCTTTTTCTGTGATTGTTTTGACAAATATACCTAATTTTTCTAGTCCTGCATCCGCCCCGACACCCATTCCAATAATGCTTAAACCAAGACCTTCTGGACCTTTCATAAGTTCCACTGGAAATACCTAATAAATTTTTTATTTATATTACATAATAAAATGTGTATTTAATATTGATTTTAAATGGAATTACCTCCATTTTTTCAACTCGTTTCTCAAGTTCATATTCTGCACTGGCGGCAACGGGATCCACATCTTCATTTCGTCGATCATACTCATTTACTGAATGTGTTGAATAAACTCTCATTGGCTTTGTATCAAATGAAACTTTAGACATTCTTTTAATGGGTACATTTGTTGGATAATCATCTTTCTCGTCATCCGATTCTGGTATTCCTGCAACTTCCATCCAAAAATGACCATCCTCAAAATAATGTACACCATTTTCCACAAGTACCTAAATAAACATTATAATTTTTAATTATGTTTTATTCTAAAATTGTATTTAATAAATATATTTAAGATCTTACAACTTTGCCGGGCGTCGGTGGAACATATTCATCTTGATGTTCTGTTTCTGTATCATCGTTAATTTCATAAGTATCATTCAAGCTATTAACGGATCCAAGTAAACCACTTTCACTACCTGTTACAGAACCCACTTGACTTTCCGTCAATGAATCTATTGTTAAATCGCTACGTGATCTATGGGACAAACTAAAAATTTTGTATAAAACTTTAGTATTTTTTAATAAAAAAGTATTACAAGATTATGGTACATCATGTCACTGCATGTGCTATTAATAAAAGTAACTAAAATCAATAGATAGCATTAGCTGCAAAATAGTTTTATAGAACATAAAAAACATAAAAGACCAAACTGATTCACCTATAATCATTAGTGGTGCTATTAATAAGACTGGTATCAGGAGCAGACAAGACATCAGAAAGCCAATCTGGTGTATTATCTTGATCATCCCTTTCCCTCTCTTTGTCCATTTCTCTATTTTTATCAATAGAATTTTCTTCACTTACAACTTCAGCATGTGTAATTGGTGATAATAATCTTGCTATTTCTTGAGCTTCTTCATCCGACAATAAAGCTGATCCTTGTCTAATTGATTATTCATATGATTCACGATGCTTTTTTTTTACAATTTAATATCATGATCAATGAACTAAACATTTAACCAGACAGTAACAATTAACTCACCTTATCTTTTTCTCTAAGATGCTGTGTTTTGTCCCAGTACATTATAAGTTTGTTTGAAGTCACATTTAAATAAACATGAATAAAAAAAAATATTAGAATTCAAAGTAAAAAAATAAAAATTATTAAGCTGTTTGCAAGTTGCTATGAAATTATTTGCTATGTAACTAGAATTATCATACTGATAAAATACAGTAATGTATTTAAAAGAAATCTATATTAAAATTTTAGTGCATCATATAGTTTTAAATACACTCATTATTATATACAATTCTTTGTGTAGTTATAAGAATTTATGTCTATTATGATGAAAATTATTTATTCAAATAACTTACCGAGAACTTAATAGGTTTTCTGCTTCATCAGCTGTCATAGTATCTGGTGTTACAGAAATTTGATTTGTAATAGCTTTAGAAAGATTTTCTGCAACAGTCTTAGAATCATTTTGTTCCATGGCATTTTTCATCTCCATTGTTGGTGCATGCTCCAGATTTGTAATAGTTTTAGTATCACTAGAATCACTATCATCGTGAATACTTTCAGATACAATATGTTCATTTAATTGTTTCTTTTCTATATGTTGCTGGGTTACAATAGCAGGTGATATATTTTGAGGTACATTAATTTGTTGAATTGTAGTTGTAGAAGTATTTTCCTGCAACCTCAACTTTGCTAGTTCAGCTTTTTGTTTTTCTTGTTCCCACGTTGTTTGTGGTTGATTTAATTCCTCTATGCTTTTATTTAGAATATTACTTATTGTTTGAGAACTGGATTTAGATGATGATACTGCATCTCCTGCTAATGTTATGAATTCCTTTTTATTATTTGTTTTTGACATAAGTTTGGACGTATTTTCTGACTGTACAGTATCACTTAGTTCTATTTCTTTGTTAATCAATTTGTCTGATGAATTATCCATAGTGTGTATATTTGGAACCATTGAGCATTGATTTGTGTTTAAAATGGTTTTCTCTACTTGATCTACTTTATTATCCACTTCGACAAAACTTGAACGTTTTCCAGATACTTCTTCTTTATTTTTTGCTAATTTCTCTCGTACAGAAATTTTAATTTGATCATTTTTGGCATTAGATACTATTTTCTGACATACTGTTTCAGGAAATGTATGCCTTTCATTGGTAATATTTGATTTTGACTTATTATCTAAAACTACATTTTGATTTCCTCCTGTAATTACTGAATTTATTCGTACATGTTCTTGATTATTATCTTGAGATATTTTGTTATGGCAAATTTTTGTTGAATCAGTTTTTATTAAAGTATTTTCTTCTATATTTGTTTTTACTTGTGGCTTAACTTCATTGTTTTGAATAGAAATCTCTTGATTTTGTTGCATTTTCTTTACATATGGCGAAGGTATTGGTATATCTTTATGTTCTAGAGGTGGATATTCTTGATCTGAGCTAACAACGGAAGGCGGCCGTTGTCCCAAACCAGCAGCTTGAAGATCAACACGCACATGAGATCGTCGAATGACTGTAGTAGTATCTGGTTCATTAAATTTTGAACTTTTTTCTAAACTACTCTTATCTTCCATATATGCTGCAGGTTTTTCTTGTTCTTCATGTTGCAGATCATAACTGTTACGGCCTTAAATAAAAATATCACATCGTTATTTATAATAAAAAAAAATATATACTAAGATATATGTATATCATTAATTTTGAACAAAAATACCTCGGCAATCAATGCAAAGTAGTCGTAAACACATGGTACTTGTATTTCTTTATATACAAAATAATAAACAATTTATAGGATTGAACAATTACATGCAATAAATGAAAACATTAAAACCAATTTTTTTTAAAACTACAACTATAATTTTGTGAATTTCTAAAATTTTTCATAGTATATATGATGTTTGATAAAAATGTATTGGATATGAAGGATAAAACAACACACATATTTTAGAATTTCAAAGAATTTAGGAAATTATTTCAGAAAAGTAATTCTTTTAATAACAAATTGAAATTACTATTATTAAACATTGTTTAAAAAAAATCATTTTAAAAGCACATTTCAGAAAATTTATTACAAGAGACAATTTATGTGTCATTTATGTACATCTTGTGCAAATTCACTTTACATAAAACAGGTATTATAAAAATAAAGCAAATTTTTAATTAAATACTGGTAAATAAATTATTAAAATTTGTAAAGTACTTCTCTGAAATAAATGGTGTGAAGTAAAGCCAGACAGAAGCAGAACAGAATACAGATTTCTATAAATAATACTGTTGAACCAGTAGGAGGAACTAAGATGAGGAAGAGGAGGGAAAGGGAAAGGAAAAGAGTTTCCTCCTATACTGTAACTTTTTAGTATTTGGCACATAGCCACAGTAAAACAGCAAAATTCAGATTTATTATGAGATAACTGTAATTAATAAAATATATAAAGTTCACTTATTAAGAGATAAATTTAAATTAAATTTATGTCTGTTTGTACGTACGTATTAAATGTATTTGCTATTATATATTGTTATATTGATATGAATCATGTTATTGGAAAGTATTCACATATACTATACCAGCTTGAAATTTTTCTGACATTTCCTTATCTGCCTTTTCTTCTTTACTATCCTTGGAAGGGGAGCTAGGGGAGCTCATACTAGAAGATGCACTATCCGTACCTCCAGAAGGTGGTCTCAATTCTGGATCTGGAGATTTTGATGTCTCAATTTTCTTTTCTTCTGTTAAATTATCTTTCTTCCTCATAGTATTTATACATGGTCTGGCCCAGTCTGGTCGTGGATCAGGTCTTATAACTTCATTTTTAGTTTCTGCGTCTTCCTTGGTAGATTTTAAATCTGTTGCTTTCTTTAAAATTTCATCATTTTTAGCTAACCATTCATTTCTCCATTCAGAAGTTTTAGGTGGCGAACGTATAACATTTGAAGGATAATTTAAATATTCAGGAGCATCAAGTAAGTCATTATCTTTTCTAATTTTACTTTCCATTGATACACTAATATTTTCTATTGACATACTTCGTGTTGGACTAGACATATCAGAATTTTTGTCATAGGAAGAAATATTCGATTTTGTTTGTGAATAGATATCAATACTTGAACTTGCAAGAGTATTTTTAAGAGGCAAACCACAACTTTCGGAACTATTAATATTTTTTGAATGATGCATTGAAGTATTTTTCGATAGATCTGTATTACGTGAATGCATTTTAGCTGCAGTATTTTTCTGCACTACAGCATATTCTGGGATGAACGCATCTTGTGATTTTTCTACTGAAGGAGTGATTACATTTTTTGAAATTTCTCGTTGTTCTTGGTTTCTTTGGAAATGTTTATTTTGCACATTTGTGTTTTTTTGTACAACTGCATATTCAGGTATAGTTGGTGAAGTATCAAAATATTTATTTATAGTAGCATATTCTGGACTGCTAGGAATATCTGGTGGAGATACTGCCGCAATACTAGCTGGTCTCTCCTTCTTTGCATTTGAAGTAGAAGAATTTCTTGTTGGTGGTAATGGTGGAGGAGGAGATATAGCTGATGATCTAGCAGAACAAAAACTTGCAGATCTTGTAGCTGGATTAGCAGAAATATCTGTTGATCTTTTTGTTTCATTATCAGTATTTGTAGCATTTTGCACATGTCCTACAGAAGCAGCTTCAACATTCACTTTGCTTGCGCTCTGATTTAAAGAACTTTGAACCAAAGATCTATTTGGATCTGAATTATATCTACTTGGTCTTGTTTTTGAAAAATGACTAGTCCAATTTTTTTGTTTTTCAATTAATTCTTTTGAATTTAATCTTCTCTCAGGTTTTTCTGGTTTCTCTGGCCGATCATCTAAACGATTTTCTTTACCGTAATTTTTGTCAAATTTCCCAAATCCTACCCGTGATTTATGTTTATCTGGTACATTATCCAAACCGTGATTATGACCATTTTCGAAATGCCTTTCAGCATTTAAAGCTGGTACACTTGCACTCCAATTGCTTAAGTGATCTCTGGTTCCTGGAGGTGATGGTGACCTGGGACGTGGTGATCGAGCTGGAGATGTACAACCTGATCCGGAATTTGCAGAGCTAGAGCGTGATCTCAAACCATGTAAATTACTAGGTTTTGTAATCCTGTCCACCCTACATAAAAAATGTATTTTGAAAATTATTTAATAATATATCACATATTTTATCTGCATTTATTTTCTATACTTACGGTTTATTTGGTTTATTTTCCTCTCCAAGTTTTTCAAAAAGTGCACGTGCATTATTAAAACGAGCTACATGACTCTCAGTTCTAACAACTGTAACTTGTGTTGGAGATTCTTTTAAAGGCACAGCTGGTTCCTTGAAACCATCTGACAGAATGTTATTTGTCCTATGGCTTAGATTATCCAATTGTGGTTTTGATTGGAAGATATTTGCAATGGCTGAAACCTTTGAGCCACCAACTCGTTTCTTTTCTTCCACCGTTGCCATGACTTATTTCCCCTGAAAGAAAAATAATATAAAATATTGTATAATATGTATAACAATTATAAATTGCTTCAATAATTTGAATATAATTTTCTAAAAAAATAATATAAAAAGTAAAACATATTATGTGTCATCATTACCTGCACCTCTTGTATATAAAAATGATGAATTTTAAAATATGATGTATTTCAGCCCATTGTCATTCATATATTTTTTATATTTATCATGTTTTTAATTATCTGAAAAAAACATACTAATAGATGTAATATGAAAATAATTGATTGTATATGAATTAACCCACATGTTATAATTATATTATTATAACATAAAGATATAAACATATTATACATTAAAATATAAACATATAAACATATCTATAAATAAAATTATTTTGTATTTACAACTGAATTTTAATCATTTACAGTCATTGAATGTTTATACAGATCACTAATTTGTCTCAATATGCTTTTAACCTCAAAGGTATATTTTTGAGCTAAAAAACATATTTTTTTATAATATTAATGAAGCATTTTATTATATTGAATATTATGAGATATTTACTGTGATTGTCTGAAATGATCTAAGTTAAACTTAAATGGAAAGCATAACATAAAGAGGTGGGGTCTTGTCTGGGCTTCACCCTCCTCCTATTGCCATAGCACACCATGCTCCTGCAATCAATACTTGAATCCTTTCTCTGTAGTTGAAGTATGAAAAGTGGAAGCATGCACATGTTATATTCTTATATTATGTACAGTGCATATATTATGTGTGCACATCTTGATAATAATAGGTTAAAGTTAAATATAGCTTAAAATAAATAATAAGGCTATTGTTGCAAATTTTCTTTCATTTCACATAATTTTTTTTTTTTCATAATATTTTGCGTGTCACTCAAAAAATTATCCTGTTATTCTTCCAATATTTGTTTAATAAAAAGTAAATTTAATGAAAGGAAATTATTACCTAATTCTAACACATTAATCAAACAATAATGTTATTAACTATTAATCAAAAGAATTTAATAGAAAATTATATTAATCAAAAGAATTTAGATAGAAAGAAAATTATATGATAAACTTTATTTTTATTATCACTTACATCATAATATGAATCTATCATATTTAAATAATGATTTCAAATATGATAACATGAAGAAAAATATGACACTATAATTAAGAGTTTGCTGATGCTATTAAAAGTTATATTGATTATAAGATGATATATTGATAATATTTATTATCATTAATATTAAGTGTTATTTTCAATGAATTATGGCAAATATACAATTTTTAATCCGATAAATTTAAAAAATTTACATACTAGGTTTTTTATTATACAAATTTTTGGTTGATCATATTGTATATACATAAATTAATGTTTAATATATAAAATTAAAAATAATTTATTATAAGTATGATTTTTTATACATAAAATATGTATTTCATATTACAAATTTTTTAATGATTATAACATGTTTGTTTTAAGAAAATAAACATTGATAAATGGAACTTTAAATATTATTTAAAAGTTCTGACAATAATTTTGTATAATTATGCATAAAAATTATGTATAAAAATTATATATAATAATTAATTAAAATATTATAATCTTATACAACGTACAAATAACAAATAATTCAGCATGAGTAATCAAATAATATTTACAAAAATTCAAGTAAATATAACGTACGTTATATTTCGCCATTATAAGCTATCAGACCAGTAAATTTGAGTCTTGCAAAAAATTTACAGTAGTAATAGTAATAATCATTGAAAAATTCTTTTTTTCATATATTTTTTAACTAATTTGCAGTTCATGACAGAGTAATATACACGCGATCGAACCAAATTACTTTTATAAGTATGACAAATTGTTTATAGAAAATATAAACTAACCAGAAGTGTCACCATGTGCACGAGACCATTTTCCTTCGTAACACGTATTTTCAGTGTTTTCTATCTTCTTTTTTTTAACAACACAACTTTTCTCTCACATATACAAACACAACCGCAAAAATACTGTTTTATCAAATTCTGGGTAAATACGATAAGATTTAACTCTCGACTTTGTCAAGATTGCTTATATTCATGACAGACGCTTATTCCCACAAATTTTTTTATATTTTCATATATAATAATACTTGCACAATAATCTTAAATACGTGAACCGGTATCTAACTTTTAATTCTAGTTTTTAAATGATCACTACTTATTCCCGGGAATTAATTATGAGTAATTTTACATCGCGGAACACTTTCACGACCGGCTGTAATCTTTCCGTGTCAACAACCCGTGAAAAATGATCCAAGATGGTCGTCATTTCTTTTTAAAGATGGCGACCGTGGATGATACTAGGGATTTTAATTCTAAGAAATTTTATACACACACCAAAAAAAAATATATATATAGTTTATTCTTATTTTACATGTTTTTACATTTTACACTGTCATAATGCAAAGTAATAAATTTAAATGAATGATCTCAAGATAGATCAGCAAGATAGAAATTCTATAAATTTCAAGTATTTAGCTTAGGAAATTTACATTATCGTCACTTGGCTTCATTCTATTACTTTTTATATCTGAGAAAGATAAATTTTAATGGAAAACATACAAATTCGCAGATAATTTTATAAAGGAAATAACAGAAATAAAATTTTCTAAAATTTATTTCGATTTGAATTTTCAACTACAATTTCCTTCTATCGATCGTAATGAACACGTCATATAATGGACGCCATGGTTTATGCGTGAGGAGATAGTCAGTTACTGTGTTTTCATAAAAAAGAAAACACAATCCCTTATGCAGATTTTCTGTGTATTTCGTGTAAAGAAATAATAGGAATAATTGTTAAACACATGATAATCATTGAGCATTCTTGCGTGAGGTGCGAAGTGTGTTAAGTGAAGAACGAGTGTGCACGTAAGTGTGTACGAGCTGCGTAAAAGGTTTATAACAGCAAGGACTTATGTTTATAAAACATGAACTTTCTTAATAAAATCCATGATGAAAATGATGGTTTTGAGTATGTTCTGTGGTGCTGACGTTACTATTAAGAATAAGATTCACGACGAACTTTCCTAAGCATAGCCTTCGCGTTTTAAAGGCTAGAGACGTCAAATGAGTATGATGTGTTATTATCTGAAATACAGAATACAGAAAAACTCGAAGACTCCTCGCCTTTCCACATTAAATAGGCTAAAAAGCTCATTTTAGCAAGACTATCTACTTACAATAAACTTTATAATAAATAAACTTTCGTATACAAAGTTTGAAAGAAATACTTGTGTTTTATAGAGCAACAAGAATTGTGTCACTACACTCTGTTAAATTAAAGAAAGAAAAATCTCTGCAACATTTAAGAGCACATTTATTTTTAATTTATACATGGACTTACATGTTTGTGAATTATTTAAAAAAAAAAAAGGAACTTTTCCTTTGCCGAACATTGTTTTTAGCAAAATAAAAACTTAGCAGTATTAGGCATAATTTAGGCATATCTACTTGAAGCAAGAAATCCTTGAAGTCTTGCAGCAATAGTAGATATACATTAAAAACTTCTATGAGACTTATATAAATGTTTTAATTAAACTGCATAAGGACAATTTTAATATCAAACATTTTGACAAATGGACTTTTTAATCTTTTACCACAGTGACTTTAAATCGGATTTCATGTGCAATCTTCTGAACTTTTCTTCTCATATACTAAAAATGTTGCTACATTATTTCCTACCATATAATTATTATAAAACCTACAAGATCCATTCAAATATGATATTGTTCTTGGACAAGTATTATTGCATACTGGATATCTATCTAGTAAGCCTTTTTTTATATTTGCGTTTCAGAAAAGGTTTAAAGGCACCAGAACTGCATTGGCTCTCCCTTCGCACAAGAAAACCCGAAAAATCCAGAAATACAAAGCCTGGATGACGGGACAAGTGACAACGTACTTTTGACCAATAGTGAAAGTGATCAAATAAAAAGTGAAAATATGGACAATAATACAGACGGGGACAACTTAAATCTGAGCTGCGGGGAAAATGACATAGTGGATGAATTAAAAATTGCCGCAGATGAGACTTATGACACACGTAGTGAAGTTTCATCTAGCAGTTCAAATTCTGATTCTAGTCAACCAAGCATAAGCTCTGTTTCAACAAAATCCTCACGTGGAGATAATAAACGTAATCGGAAAAACAGAGGGAAACGTGCTAGATCCAGAGATTCTAAATCTTCTAGTCCTGAAACAAAACGTGCAAGATCTAAGGAGAGCAAAGGAATTACTAAGAGTTATGATTATGCGACAAAATTAAATTATTTGTTTAGAGATGCAAGGTGGGCTATTTTTTTAAGATACAGATATTTCTGTTTCTATATATATATATATATATATATATATATATATATATATATATGTATTTTATATGAAAAATATAAGTTATAATTGTAAACTAGTATTGTCTGAAATTGTTTATAAATGTTTAGATAAGTATAATAATATAAAAACAAAGAACATGTCTTAAAGTTTTTTTTATCAGATTTTTCATTATCAAATCAAACAATGCTGAAAATGTCACACTATCAAAGGCTAAAGGAGTATGGAGCACATTACCACAAAATGAAGCCAATTTAAATCAAGCTTATAGAGAATCAAGGAATGTCTTGCTTGTATTTTCTGTAAAAGAATCAGGAAAATTTGCTGGATTTGCAAGATTAAGTACAGAATCTAGAAGAGACGGTGCACCAATTTCTTGGGTTTGTATATTTAATACAAGAAATATATTTTTAGAAATTGCCTCATATATTATTAGGAAAGAAGTTTATATAAATTTTAGGTATTACCACCTGGATTGTCTGCAAAAGCTTTGGGTGGTGTATTTAAAGTTGATTGGATTTGTAGAAAAGAATTACCATTTACAGCAACATTGCATTTATATAATCCATGGAATGATGGTAAACAGGTTAAAATTGGACGTGATGGACAAGAAATTGAACCAAGAGTTGCAGAAGAATTATGCAGATTATTTCCAGAAGATGAAGGTATATTAAAGTATATAATTTCTTTTTTGCAAGGATGCAATTATTATATTTTATAATAAATAAATGTAACATGTAATAAATTTTAGGAATTGAAATGACCCCAATCTTGAGAAAATCTAAAGAAGCAGCAAAACATATTATGAAATCTCGTTCATATCGGGATAATAGACCTGTTAATAATAGTCCTAGATTTTTACGCTCAAGAGGAGGTAGAGGTCGTAGACTCTTTTTAACTTCACGATCTCGTTTAGCTTCATTAGCTAGAGGATCTCATTTGGCTAGTAATGAACATAGAGCATCGAGAGACCATCACCATCACCGGTATGCTACTTGGTTTAATCGAAGTGATTCTCCTTACTCCAAGTATGTATGTGTTTTAACATATAAATGTTGTAAACCTAATATATTATTTTTAATAATTATGAATTTTACAGAGGGTACGGTAGCACAGGATTAGGTGTAGCTGCTGCAGCTGAAGCGTATGTTGCAGATTATATGCGTACTATGCAACATCAATTGCCTCCTTTACCTCCTTATGCTGCACCTCATCCATATGATTCTTTACCTCCGCCGCCGCCACCACCTAGATATTACGATGGATTACCATTACCACCTGATTACAGTGCTGCAGCGTCTGCTCTTGAAAAACGTAGTTACGAAAGGAGTGTAGATGAATTCTTATGGAGAACAGCGAGTCGTCATAGCCGACACAGTGATCATCGATCCTCTCGTGATCATCACCACAGATATAGGGATCGTAGATAAGAAATTTTGAATATTATTTTTGTTCATTTATTCTTTTATTTCTTCATTCATGCACATATAGTAAGGGTTTTCAAGGTATTGTTGATTGACATTTTTGAATCATGGCAATAGTAAGTTTAATCATCATGTAATTATTTGCATTAATAATTCAAAAAAAGTAAAGTTATAATTGTATACATAAATAATTTTTAACAAAATTAATGTTATGATATAAATTGATGGGAAATATGTTCAAAAGCAGTCAATTATTGACTGTACTATTGAAATTGTAAAAATAACTTAATTTTTAGTTTTGTATAATGATATGTAATAAACAAATTGTAGAATTGATTCACAATTCGTTAGATTTTGTGTCATATGCATTTAGTATGAATATATTTTTTTATTAACATAGTTCACTTATTCGTTTAATCTTTTTATTATATTCAATTTAGGTACTATTTATATATTTTTGTAATTTCTACACATGTTGGTATTTGAACTATTTTACAAATAATTATAAAATTATTGTGAATCAATTGAATTATGATAAATAACTGTTTACATCTGATACGCTAATTTTTATAATTGAATTTCGTAAAATAATTATGCCATCTTAATATAGACTACTACCATCGATAAAGATTTATTTTTGCAATAATCCAAAATAATTGAAATGAAATTTGTAAATCGTAATATCAATCGTAACTTAAAATTTATAAAAATAATTAGTTGCAAAAAAAAAATATTTTGGTTACAATTAACAATATATGTCACTCGTACATTACATATAATTATTAAAACTATTAGTTACAGAAACAGCCTAATACTGAATATGTATTGAGATCATTGATTTATATATGTTTTTGGCGTTATTTCGTAGTAAAGATTTTAAAAAAAAGGTTGATTTCATTTCTTTTTTACCTTTTCAATTAGTATAATATTCAATTTTCTCTTCATTATAATAGCAAAATAATGGAACTAAAAGATAAATTTTATCTTTTATTCCACTTCCCACAGACAATTCCCGGACGGATGTTTTAATCTTAACAGTTGTCTGAGTATTCTCTTTAGTTTTAATTATGTCACTTCAAATGCAATTTGTAAAATGCATATTATGTGTTATTTTATATATTGTAGTTTGCTTTTTTTTGTTAAAAATAAAACATAGTTCTTATTTAATACAATATCCAGTTTCATTATTTTTAATAAAGTACAATCAAACAAAGCAAGAATATTCTGTAGTTTCTCAATCAAATATAAAATCAATCAATTTAGAGATAGAACTTTTAGAACATGATGAAATGAAAGGAGAATCAATTAATTTACAGGTAAGCAATTATACTTTTATTTTATATTGTTTGAATATAGTATACTAATATTGTTTTTTTTAAATAGGAAAATGCAATTATATTGCAACAAATTTCGAATGTATGTATGAAATATAATTTAAGAACTCCTTTAATAAAAAGGCATTTTTTATATAATCCTGAACATAAGTCAATGTATTGCTGGATTCGCAAAGTAGCTTCAACAAGTTTTACAAAATTATTTGCAGATATGAAAAATCATCCACCCACACGAAATTATTATAAGTACTACTTTTTACTTTTTAAATAATTAATTTTTCTAATTACTTTAACTTTTAAATTATTTAAATTATAGACAAGTTGATTCTTTAACATTGAGAACATTAAAGGAATTGCAACTTTTATCTAATAATACAAAAATATTTAAACTTCTCGTTGTACGACATCCTTTTCAAAGGCTTGTATCATCATATAGGTACAGCTTTTCAATGTTTTGAATATATTCAAATTATTTAATAAAATTACATTTCTTAATTTAATTTAATTTCTAGAGATCGAATAGCAGATAATTCAAAATATACTGCACAAGCTTGGATTTATACAGAAAAAATATTTCGCCTTACAAGACCTGAATTGTTCCATTCGAATACAACAACTGGTAATTTTCAACAAAAAGTATTTACATCTGATAAAAGGTATAATAATTAGAGAGCAATAAAAATATTTTATTTAACTATTAGTAGTTTTTTAATACGTGTTTATTTTTTATAAAGATTAAAAATAGTACCAACTTTTAAAGAATTTTTGGTGTGGCTTTTACAAAGTTCTGAAAACGATGATGTTCATTGGACTCAATATTATTTACATTGTGCTGTGTGTAATATACGGTATAATTATGTTTTAAAATTGGATGATTATACATATGGACAAATTAATTATATTTTCTCTAAATTTGGTTTGGATAAAAATAAAGTATATTTTACTACATTAGGAGAAACACAGGGTGGGCATACGAATTTTGACACTACATGCAAGTATTTCGCAAATTTGACACAAGATATAGTTTTAAAATTACATGAAAAATATAAAATTGATTTTGAAATGTACAATTACAATATTAATTACTACATGAATTGTGTAAAATAAAAAATTTCAAACACTTTAATCAAATAGAAAAGTATAATATTTTATAGTAAGAAAAATGTATTTATTTGTTTTTTGTATAAAAATGTATTCCATAACTACAATCTGTGAAATTACGTATTATAAACATAACACTATGTATTTTTTATAAATATTTGTAGAAATTAAAATACATAGCATTCAAAAATAACTTCGGTAAGATTACTATTATACATACGCCATTTGTTTCCATTGTCATTATATGTACTATAAACTTATTACTTACTTATTATATGAAAATTTAATTCGCAAAATAAGATATATAAAACTACTGAAATTGGTAAGTATGTACAGTTTTTGTACGAACATACCCTTTTACATAAATTTAACTGACCAACGTATTAATTTCAAAAAATAGAATTTATAAGTTTTTTATTTCGACGTATTTATTATTTAATTCACTCACTGGGATGTTGCAACTATTGATTTGTTATCATCATGTACAATTAAACAATCATCATCTTTCTCTTCTGTATTCTTATGTGTTTTGAAATTTGATTTTACTTTATCAATGTCATTATTTATATCATTTTCAATTATAGAAATATCATCATCCACATCATTAATTTCCAATTTTCGTTTCTTTGATGCATTTTCTTCAGAAGCTTCAATTTTACGTTTCTTTGCCACATCTGATGATGTTTCAGTTTCAACAATCATTACATTGTCATCGGATGTTTCCATCTGAATAATATTCTTAATTTGTATATATTCTTAAATTTTCAGCAGCAATATATTAATTTACTTACCTGGCCATTTGAGGTGGATGGTTTCACTAAATCTTCTTCTTTAGGTTTGAGATCTTGTTCTTTGGCTAAAATGACGAAATCAGGACTGTCATCTTTTAAACTCGGCCGTTCTCTATAGACTATGGTTACAGTTAATGAATAATTTTGGTGGAAGTCATCGACTTTAAGAATGGTACCATCTTTAATTCCTAATTCTTCTAAGAATTTATTATTATTGTCTTCAGTTTCACCTTCCTCACTGCTGATAACAACGTTACCAGTACCATCTATCATAACATCTGGAGCAATCATGTTCAACCTATTTTTTAATACTACTTCATCAAGTTCTTTGATTGTTGTTTTTGATGTATCAATTGCTAATACTGCCTGTGGTGTAGGTGCACATACATAACATTTAGGGTTTGGTGGATTGACATTTTTTTCTGGTACCAATAACTGATTACGATGATTCATTTTCGAACGCAAATATACGGATTTACATGCCTTTAAATTATTTTCGAGAATTCGGAACGCATGAAGAACAACCAAACCGGCAACTATCGCATTTGTAGTTGCGATTGCAGGAATTATATTTCCTGCCATTGCTACAACATTAATAAAATATTAATAAAATTAGATCTATAATTTTTTTATCTGCAATAATTAGTAATTATTTTCTTACATTTTATATCAAACCTCGTTTTTTGAGGTATACCAAAAATGTAAGCTCTTATATTGGCACACGCAGCAACAAAATCCATTGAATCTTGATCATCTTTATCCCAAACTAAATGGTTGTTTGGTGATTTTTCTTGTAAAGCTTTCAAGTTATTGCTTAAACTTTTCACTGACTCAGCAAATACTGTACCACATTTGGAAATACTCCAACGTTGTTGATCTTTCAAGCCAGGTTCATTTATTTCTTTACTGCATCCTGGTACTATTTTGTAAAAAAATTTTAATGGGACATATGTTTTCAATTAAATAGAAATACACGGCTTCAATCATTTTACAAACCTCCATCTGGTAATTCTTTCCAACTTAAAGGAATAGGTGGTCTCCTTCTCTTCCATAAATTATCCATACTCAGCAAATATTTTATATCATCATGGAATAATTTTGTAAATAATTTTTCTGAATCATAATTACATGATTGTGCCCA
Source organism: Lepidotrigona ventralis hoosana (assembly GCA_002806875.1). Classification (NCBI taxonomy): domain Eukaryota; kingdom Metazoa; phylum Arthropoda; class Insecta; order Hymenoptera; family Apidae; genus Lepidotrigona; species Lepidotrigona ventralis. The sequence continues at coordinate 5,422 of NIPQ01106769.1, read as the reverse complement.
ACCTCTAGTTGATATTCTATCAACATTTCCTTTTTCATTTGATTCTGAGTTTAAAGCACCTTGGCCTGCAGAGTCTATAATAATAATATACAATTTCTATATGTATACATTACTTTACAATAATTTATAAGTTAAAATATTATTACCTGCTGCTTCTGGATCAGCAGTATCTGGAGATACATCCTGATCAGGATCTTCTTCACCAAATAACTGACTATATAAAATTTAAGAATGTTTTTATATGCCTTCTAAAAGAAAAATATTATTTAAAAAAAAAAACTTACTTGAATAAATGTTTCGCCCACACTATACAATGAATCGGCTCACTAGGTGTATTACGAATTGTACAACCAGGGAAAGTTTTTTGTGCAGCTTTTGGTGTGCATTCATAACATTGACTTAATCCTTTTTTTATGAGTTCTACTTGACCCTCGTAACCAGCTGTACCAGATTCAATTAATGGTACATCTGCTGCTAAACACATTCTATTTACATGATTCCTAGCTACTCTATTATCAAGTGCATTCATAACTAACGTAAACTTTTTAAAAAATGATACTCCATAGTCGGAACTGTAAATGTAAAGACACAATTAATTATAAAATATATTACTCCAGAAATATAAAAATATAAGAAGATGAAAATACGTTGTAATACTGTCATGATAATGAATAATTTTTGCATTGGGATTAAATGTTAATGCTGTTTCTTTTGCAACATCAGCTTTTGATTTTCCTACATGTTTCTTTTGAAATAAAAACTGCCTGTTTAAATTGCTAACATCAATCGTGTCTAAATCAATCTGAAAATAAAATATACATTTAGAAATAATCTTATTGCTGCTAGAACAAATGCTATTAATTTAATTTCAAGAATTGTTTTTCTAAAATCATAATATTGTACAGTATTATTACATATGTACACATTGTACATACACATGTACATAATATTGTACATAGTATTACGATATATTGTAACAATATAAATGCCGGTTTTGAAGTTTGGGCGACAATGAGCACCAGTAAAGGAGGGAAAATGTATAGGTTAGAAAATGGTTGCATATTTTGACAAACATTAGAATACTTACAATTTCGATATTGACAAATCCTGTCATAACTAGATTTTTTAATATTTCACATCCAATTCCGCCAGCACCCACAATAAGTACTTTACTTTGAAGTATTGCATTTCGTAAATTTTCAGTGAATACTCCACTAACGTTGGCCGCCATTTTTCAGGTTAAGCACGATTCAACAGACGCTGTCTATGGCTATGAACAAACTAACGTAGATGCAATCTTTTACGTTCTTTATTTATACTGTCCTTTGAGTACAGATGTCCACTAAGTGTACTTAAAGTACGTAAAGACAAGTATATTATTTATCATATCTTTTGTATACTATAATTATATTAGTATCAATATATAATTATAATATTACTTAGCTTTATCTTTCAGTTGATAAAGTAAATGTAAACTATCTATTTTAATATAAAGACAAGTATATTATTTATCATATCTTTTGTATACTATAATTATATTAGTATCAATATATAATTATAATATTACTTAGCTTTATCTTTCAGTTGATAAAGTAAATGTAAACTATCTATTTTAATAGTAAATGTAAACTATCTATTTTAATATTACATGAAAACTACTTTAACAAATTTATGGAGAATTTACAAGTATGTACTCTACATACTCTATAACTTTGATCATTTCTTTAACCGTTTGAATTTGAAAAGTTAAATGTAAACTATCTATTTTAATATTACATGAAAACTACTTTAACAAATTTATGGAGAATTTACAAGTATGTACTCTACATACTCTATAACTTTGATCATTTCTTTAACCGTTTGAATTTGAAAAGTACTTGTCTAATTAGTTAGAAAAAGTTAGAAGAAATTGACAACATGAATAGTTCTAGCGATATAAGTCAAATTTTGGGTATGTAAATTCTCGAAGTAAGAATGTTTAAAATTAAGTACAATGTAAAAATATAAGATTCATAATGTAGCAAAATAAATTTTATTTATTTTCAGATATTTCCCGAATTTCTCGTTTGAATTGCAGTAGAATATTTGGTAGAGTAGATTCATTGCAAAATTTATTTGAACAACAATGTAACTTAAGTTATAATACAAGCAGAAATATTCAAGAATCTAATCATTTAGAGAAAACAATAAAATGTCTTGCTTCATGCGAAGATAGTATAGCAGAACATGTAAAAAATAAACTAATTTTGGAATGTATAGAAGAGACATTAATAAATGTAAAAGGGACATTGTCTGATGATGTTGTTGTCAAATTAAAAAGATTACTTGTGATCCATGAGCTTAATAAATACATGCATTTACCACCTACATCAAAAAATATGCAAGAAGAATTAAATATTTTGGGGATCACTGATTTACCAAAATATGATTTTAATTATGAAGAAATATCAGACATTAAATGTTATGTAGAAACATTGCTACGAGAGAAAATACACGAATTGATATTAAGGTTTGATTAAGATTTAATAGTATTATTAGAATTTATTACATAAGAAATGAAAATAAAATAGTTGTATTATATTTCAGGTATGAACAATTGGGAGGAAACATGAAGGAAATTATAAGATTAACTGATTGCAATATGCGTAAAAAGATACTCGAGTCTGATGAAGTACAAATATTCCAATGGAAAGATAAAATTGAAGAATTATGTAGTCAATATGAAGCAGATATTATGAAATGCAAGACTTTAATGAATAAATGGAATATTTTAAAATATAAGGACGTAAGTAAAATTTACTTAGAGAAAGCAGAATACATATTATTGCAAGCTCAAGTTGCAGAAGTACAAGCAAAGATTACAAAGTTATCATGTATTATAAAAATGTATAAGGAAACCCCAGTAACAATTGATGCATACAGAATATTGAATACGACCTTAGATAAAAAATTATTTGCAATTTTGGATGAAATTAAAGAAAAGAAAAACTTGAAAAAGCAGTATGAAGAGTTACAAAACACAGAATATAGTGAAATTCTAAAAACTTATCTACATTTTTGCAAAGCTATTGATAAAAAAAAACAAATATTGGAAAAACTTTAAGTTACTTGCCCAAAAATAAATTAATTCTTAATGCATTTATGTATAAATTTATATTTTGTATTAAAATGAATATAAATATTTGTATTGCTTATATGCATTTATATATATATATATATATATATATATATATATGTATGTATATATGTATATATATATAAATTTATTTCTACATAAAAAGTATTAATAAAGTATTATTTTCAGATATTTTCCTGTTACATTTAAATAATATCTATATATTTTTTAATTTATATTGTTTAAGAAAAAATAGATGAAATTTATATTAAATTTTTTAAATTATATTAGGAAGAATACATTCAAAATTATGAAAAATATTTGTTTTTTTCATTTATTCACTGTCTGATAATGCATGTTCATTATGTGAAGTGATGACAGATATACAGTTTTTATCAGTAAGCATCCTTTGTTCAATTAAAAAGGCTTCAACATCAGAAGCATAAAAGTCTACTCCTAAATAATCAGTTACATGAACAAAGTTTCCTATTACTTGAGCAGCTTTATAAACTAACAGAGCTGGAACACCTTCTTTCTTAAAATGTTTACTGAGTCCAGCTACTGAACCTGTAACAAAAGTAATATTATATATCATAATGACATACAAAGATAGTAAGATGTAAGATGTACAAAATCTAGTACAAACCTAAAATTTTACAAAATTTCACAAGAGGATAATCCTCTGCAACAGATATTAAAGAACCATTCATAGCTTCACAGCCAGGGATATTAGATTCATAAATATGAACAATGATTGTCACTGATTTATCTTCATTGTCAATTGCTTCTAAAAATTGATCTGCTGTTTCTAAATTAATTACTCTACCAAAACGAAGTTTCTTAGTTCTTGCAAGCATTTCTTTCATTCTTTGTTTCTGATACTCTAAAAGAAATTCATCAGTTAGTAATTCAGCAAGATCAGGATCACTTTGCATAATTTTTTCTTTTTCCTCATCTAAAGAACTGCGACATGTTAGACTCAGTTTCTTTATTAATTGAAGCCTTTCTTTTTCTTGTTCTTCCCTCTTTTCTGCTTGCAGTTGTTTGTATCGTTGCCAATCCTTTAAATGATGAATATGATTATAACAGATTGAAATGTATATCATTAGTATAAATTTTCAGTATTAACAATCGCAATTTTACTTTTATAACACCCTTAGGTCCTGTATTACTAGAAGTGCCATCCCACTCTGAAAATGATGGTTCTATGGAATCTGTAATGATTTGCGGATATTTCTCATTTTCCGTTTCTTTATCAGAATTTACAGAATCATTTTCATCTTCACTAGAACTACTACAATAATAGTGTAATTTTTCGCCTAAAATTTTATCTTCTATAGTTGACATGTTTAATTATATCCTTCTGGAAACAATTTACACTACTTCTTTCACTGATATTTCGTTTGAATATTGTGATATTGGAAAAACCCTGCAATATTTATGTTATAAAGTCATTTACTAATTCATATAAGTTTGTGTAAATATAACTCTAAAATAGTACATAGGCGAATATTTTTTAAAATTTACCTAACATAACGTTTCAATTTCACATATTTCAATCACATTGTACAAATAACACAAAGTGATTATAAATACAATATGTTTTATAAGAACCTGAAACGGCAACAACTTCTTCGAAATGTCAATATTCGTAATTAACTTACGGAGACGCCGTAGATACGTAAAAGCATTGACTAAGGGTAGAATAGACATGATATTCAATGCTTTTTTATGTCCTAGGGTTTAGAGACTATCCATCTCTTTTATTCATTTGAGATTTATTACAATTTATGTAGGAATTATGTTCAATTCAATTATTGAAAACGCTAAAACAGATGGCAATTTAATGTTTTTATTTTGTTCCTTGTCATTTTTGTTCTATCCATCTCTTTTATTCATTTGAGATTTATTACAATTTATGTAGGAATTATGTTCAATTCAATTATTGAAAACGCTAAAACAGATGGCAATTTAATGTTTTTATTTTGTTCCTTGTCATTTTTGTGTCCCATGCGACATTATTGATTCAATATACACATATAGTAGCACCATGGACTAAAGACAGAATAGACTGGAAATTAAATGGGATTTCGTGTCTCAGGGTCTGCAATATCGATCAGGAAAAAAAGTACTAGTTTCTCAACGTATTCAGACGAATACTATATGATGGCAATGCACATACGTGGGGCATACCATAAAGATGCTTTCCTCTTTACAGAACTTAAAAATCTTCATCACAAGAATTGTCAAACGCCTCAACAGTTCCTATCCAGAAGATGTGAGTGAGGATTTCTCTCTTCTAGAAGA
>NIPQ01106759.1:0-16215 GCA_002806875.1 Lepidotrigona ventralis hoosana | reverse complement strand
AGGATTTAAAACTACGCTTGTGTCAGAATTGGTTTGCTAAATTTCATTGCTGGAACTATTTTTCGAAAACGGTAATATTTTGAAGCTGCCCGGAAGATGGCAAAAGATAATCGAACAAAATGGTCAGTACATTAATAAAATTTTTGTTTCTCACGAAAAATTCGCCTATCATTCACGGAAAAACGTAGTTACTTTTTGACCTAGCATTTCCTGTTATCGTACGCACCAACATCTCGAATTTGTCGTTGTGAAATGTTTCCTATTCATATTCTTGCACGTTCAAAATTGACGTCCTCCCGTCACGCTTCACGCTTTTAATCGACAATATAGAATAACGCGCTCGAGTAAAAACGGCACGACAGCTCCGGTGCTTTTCAATACAACGATCTACAAAGTGTCGTCTCGTATCGAAGAATCCGATAAGTACACACGCTGGCAATTTCTCTTATCCCATTGTTGCAACGTGATTTACGCGTTCCCGTGTACCGCGAGCGCGGTAGTCTCATTGAAAGGAGCACAAACGGAGGAACGGAATGAGCTTCGATCGTATCACCTGTCTCCTTCTCTGCCTGTCTGTCCAAAGTAACGGAATCGCCCACTTACATGAAATATACGGCCAAGCAATATTTTAAGATTTCCCGGCGTAATAATACCGTCGTACTTTCTAGGGCGTTACAGCTGCTACGTCGAACAACCATAAAAATTCAACGAACGAGATCGTTCGCCGCCGGTGTGGAACCGTGGAGACTATGAAGGAAGTTAAGCACCGCGCCTATACGTAATCTACCCTTATCTTCGCCAGCAGATTCGAGAACACTCTTATTCCAGCAAAATGGCTTTCCTCTAAATCGTACGGGCAGTAAATCGAGGCCAGGATGCACGTGTACCGCCTACGATAAACTTGTCGTACAATACTGATTCGTCGTTTGTCCATCCACTCTCGCCTCGTTCTTTCTATACCGGGGTTTCGCAACTTTCCTAACTCGTAACTAGGGAGTAGCGAGTTTTGTTAAGAATTTACAGAATCGCTGAGAGTTGATTAATAGGTGTTGGAAATTATACAGTGTTCGCTGATTACTAAGGGAGTAGGGAAAGGACTGAGCGTTGCAATACCGTCATTCATCGCACTGAGAATTATATGCCGTTACAATGGCTATTAACATCGCAAACAGTCTGACGAATCAGACGTTTCTCCGAGCAACAGGAATACGAGTGCAGTAATCTTGCATCGAAAAATAACGAAATCCAAGTGACCGGCGACGTGGAAAACAAAAAAACGAACGTAAACTGACACTAATTGTAAGACTGAATAAATTGTTTATTCTCGCAATCGAGCGATCTTTCGCTTCGATCGAACGTCAACTTCGCGATTAAAAACAAAGAAGAGAAAGAAGCAAGACGAATGAAGACGAACGAAGGTAGAAGGCGGCGAGGAAGAGGAGAAGAATCGTTACAGCGATTGGATTACCGTTACGAGGCGATCTATCCCCCGGAATATTAAGCAAAAGATTACAAGTTTTAAAAGTTGCAGCAACTCTCGGAAGAGTTTCACGGTGTAAAGGTACAAGTTTGCGCGACGCTTGCGCGTGCAGGCACGATAAAACGCCAGCAAAGAGCCCCTCAGGTTCATCGATAATCGCATCAGCGATCTCAGTGAGCGCAACGTATTTTCGCCAATCGGATGGGAATTTGATAAGGGAGGATTCTCGATCGAGCGGGGCGGCCCCAAGTTGGACATGCCGACCGATTGATCCGATACCGGTGGCTCATTTGTCCAAGAGAAAATCGTTAGCGTTATTGGAATTTTCAACGAGTTTTGGCAGAATGATCTCTCTCTCTCTCTCTCTCACTCTGTCTAGCTTTCGACCTATTCGGTTCGCTCGTAAAACTCATAACCGGAATATTCTCATTCCTTAACCCTCTTCTCTCTCGTTCTCTCGGGATCGTTTCTAACCCTACGTGAAAAGAAACTTTAATAACTCGCGCTCCCTTGAAATTCTTTTCTCGCCTTTAATGAACGTCCAACCGGAGGGAGGAAGTCTGGCAACGGGGGCCGGACGAAGACACACGCGCTCGTTAGCATTCGATTTGTTCTCGGTTTGAGCGCAGGTAGGAAACGGTCGGCTGGAAATGTAACGCTTTAACGTAAGTACAATCCGAATGGAGAAATAGAATAGGACGTTCGTAGTTATTAACGTACGCGGCTTTGAGCCACGAACGTGCATACTCGAATTCATTGCCTTACACCCGGGTTGAATAATTACCATCTATATTAACTCCCCGAAACTGACACTTTGAGCGAGCGAATCCTAACAGAATCCCCGCCGACTTCCCTTTACCCCGTTGGCTCCTCGAGGATCCTCTTCTAATCGTGGATAATCCGTCCAACATCCCTCTTCAAAATTTTACGTTCAACCCTGCAGCAGACGGGCCGCTGCAACCTTTATTTCCCAATGCAGCTTCTTTCTAGAGCGGCCACTAGATTTCGTTTTCTACGCGTCTGATTTTCACGTTTCTCTGTGGAAATTCTTTACACCGCCAAAAAACTTTGGAACTCTGGGATCTTGACGATTTAGAATATTTTTATTCGCGACGTTAAACTCTCGCGTATTAAAACAATAAAATCTCGCGATTAAATTACTGAACTAGACAGAAAAATTTTGATAATCAAACGCAAGCTATTTACGACCATCTGTGACTTAACGGTTACTTGTAAAAATACTCCAAGGAATACTATGTTTCTTTCTCTGTTAAAATATTGTCTCCAACGTTGCCTTCGAATACAAATTTCTGAGAATCGCGATCGATCGGATCAGGGCAGACAACGCTGACGCGCATTTTCCAACACATAGGAGGAGCAAATGGATCAAACAAACGAGCGATTACGCTCTAAGCAAGCAAGATAATCGAGCGTCGAACGAGCCGACCACTTTTCACGCACCACCAATTCCCTGGGTCGATCGACGTCGCTTACCTGTGTTTTACGCGTGTAAACGCGCTGTAATAAATTCCGCTTTACGCAGAGGGCGCGCGTTATATTGTAATTTCCCCGCAAATGCGGTGTCGGCTTTGGAAATCCGGCGGGGACACTCTTTCTCTCTCTCTCTCTCTCTCTCTCTCTCCTACACTCGTACGAATAATCGGATTTTCCATGGTTTTCAGTTCGCACTCGCCGGAAGTGCGAATCGCGATATATCCTGCTGATGACGGTATTGTTCGCGTTTTGCCAGCAACGAAGACCGCGCAGGCCGGGCAGATGCGCGGATTATAAAATATGAGACGCGAAACGAATCGCGATCGACCATTGAGCAGAGGAAAAAAAAAATCGTCGAGCATCATTAATAACGAACGCTATGAACGCGTTTGCATTTCAATTCTAACGTGAAACGCGCAGTAAACAGTCGACAAGCACCGAGAGAGAAAACAACACGGGACGAGTAGCATAAAGCGCCGAAACGCGTGAAATTGCATTTTCCGTCAACAGAGAGACGAAGAGGAATGTATCGTTCCCCGAGGTTGATTGTTTGCAAGTGCAACTGAAAAAGGGTAATTTCTGGAAGAAGTCTTTATACTAATAGTTTCGATGTTAGGAGTTGAGATTTAGTTTTAGTTTTCGATATATTCCCATGTCTGAGCTAACAACGAGACAAGACGATTTGATCAATAGAACTTTTTTGCATTAGAAATATGTATTATTATATATATTTTTTGTCTTTGCTGCTTCAAATCATCGAAGTACTTTTGAACGTGATGTTTCGGTTTTTGAAAAGAATTATTTCTTACAACATATTTGTACATGTGATACGAGGAAACGTAGATACAACTATTAGTAAATACTGAACAGAACGACTATTAAGATATTCAGATATGAGAAAGTAAAGAACAGAGCTGAACAATTTTCAGAGGACTCACAATTTCTAAGCCGTCCCTTTGGAAAAGTTGTTGTTTTCGCATGAATTAAATGTCCATTACACTTAATACTTCTGTTTCGCCACGAAACTCATTACGAGCAATTCAGACGAGTCTTTTTCCAATCAACATGCATTTATTTCGCAGGTATTTCAATCCCCTTGGCCCGAGGAACTTTAGGGACGTCCACTGGAGGAAAGGAATTATCCTCCTTTGAATTTGTCTACTTTCATCGTTAGTCTTATTCCAACAGGAGAACAACGAGCAAAGAAGCTCTCTAAGAAGACTACCACCGGCTTTTTTATAGGTCTGATGTTCTTCTGCCTTTGAATCCGCCACAAAGATTGTTTATCAGGCGCAGATCTTTATCAATGCAATTAAGGAAGATTAGCGAAATTACTCGTAAAGTATGAGAAACGGACAAGACCAACGGGAAGATCGACAGAAATATTGAAAATTGAAAAGAAGAAACGAACAAAATGCAATTTAGAATCAAATTAATTAGTTTTCGAATTTTTAATTGATTTGAATTTTAGCACCAATCCCCGTGACGAAGAACGTACATAGAATACGAAATAAAATCAAATAATGCCTTAAACTTTACGACCAACGTGACCATTTCGTAACCAAATTACGAAAATCAACGAGACTATTCGAGGATTTAATCGTTGAGATCTAGATTGTTTTCATCTTTTCCACACTTTGTTACTTCTCGTTCCAGGAAATATGTGGGAGATGTTGCATCGTGTAATGTGTGAACGACTTTACCACGTTGTACCAGAACAATAATGTAACATTCAACGAGCAGGTTGTTCGTACGAAACCAATCTCCATAATAAGAATAAGTAACAATCGCCGTACGTGGAATGCAAAGCAATAGGTAGAATGTATACGAGTTTGTACAGCAACTGTGTGCGAATATGGAATAATATAATAGCGTTCATTGTTAAATTCTTTCGTAAATTCACGTACATGTTATGTATTCCAATAATATTAAATTGAACAAATGGAGATCATGCCATAGTGAAATTTGGATATACTGAGAATAAATGGAATTTTAAAAAGAAACTGCAATATAAATGAAAATATAACTCTTCAATGCGGTACAAACCAAAATGCAGAAAACTCGTGATTGTGAGAATTAATAAAGTGTTCACATATTTTCATGCGGCTTTGTGATCTTCTTTGTTCATCTCAGCCGAGTAAAACAACATAAAACGACCGATAGAAGTGATTCAGTGACGTACGGATAAACGTACAAGAATGGAAGTGGCAACGCAACGACGAGGCAGATGGCGAGGAATACCAAAGGAAAAATCCATAGATCAACCGGTGACGAGGAATCAATGGAAAAAAGGAGGCGGTAAATAAAATATATCGACACGCAGCCGGTTCCCGTGCACCGAAAGCAAATTCCCCAGGAGTATTTCCTTGGCTGCCGTATCGCAGGCTGCGTGACGTGAATTATTAAAGTCGGATCCACAAGAACGCCGCTTGAATANACAAAAAAAAAAAAAAAAAAAAAAAAAAAGAAAGAAAGAAAAACCAAAGAAAGAGAAAAGAAAAATCCTGCATCTTATCGTAGATATCCTCGCACATACAGTCGCGAAGGAAGTCTCGGTGTTCCGTTCGCTTTCTCCCTCTCGCCATACGTCTTTTTCTTTTGTCCTGGTTTCTCGTCTTTTGACGAGACAGTTGTTAATCACCTCAAATTTAATATTTAAAATTTACGAAAGAGTATGACTGCCAGTGCAGGAAACACAGTTTTTATTCGATTGCGAGGAAAAATATATGATCATCAATAGATCTTTCTCATTTTTTCCTCAGCTTCGACCAAGAAAAGAAAAAAAAGAAATGAACAATGTAGCAAACAAGGCGAGAATACATGAGGATCGAAATCATTTCGTAATCAATAAAAAAACACGCGATACTTACTTAACGAAACTCACAGAATATACCATGATGGATACTAAACTTTAAAATACAATTTTTATTCCGTTGTTCGAAAGTGTAGTATCGCAAACCGCGAACAATGTAGCGAGCAAGGCAAGAGCACGTCGAGATGCTCGCGCAGAGCGCGTACGAGGATGTGTAAACGTCAGGCAGAGCCATGATTTATGATACGCGCAACCAAAGAGACGGTTACCTGCCGTCCGAAAATGAAAATGCTCGGATGACGCGTCCGTAAAATTGCCTCGGATGCATTCGCTACGTGACGCGAATAGAGTCTGATGCACGCTGGACTCTGCCACTTTTTTCCACCGGGATCCCGCGAAACGATCAGAAGAACCGGGAGCCGACTTTGGTATTCCATAAAGCAGCTCTGAGGCATTTCGTACTTTCGTTGTCCTTTGTCTTGTTTGTGAAACGAAGGAACGCCAAGGAAGCGAAATAGCTGAACATTTAAGCGAGAATTTACGCTTTGAACGAAGCTTTAATACTTGAACACGTGGATTTTCAGTGCTGGTTCGCGGGAGATAAAAGAACGTGTAATCAACTTGGATCGTAAAGTCAACCCTTTTTTGATGAAAAATAAAGAAATTTGTTTCCATGTGTCTTTACATTGCCACGGTCTTTTGTCTCGAAAAGTAAAAATACCAAGAGAGAATAAAGTAGTTTAATTCAAGTGAAGATTTGCATAGAAATGGGGACTTTAANTTTTTTTTTTTTTTTTTTTTTTTTGTGAATTTACAGTGTTCGTTACGAGAGCTAGAAAAACATTCGCGTAATCGAAATTAGTTGTAGGGATTAACTCTCTCGATGAAAAGTAAAACAATTTATTTTCACGTGTCTTTATATTTGCATATTTCATATTGGCAAAGGAACATACTGAAAGAGTCTCTCTCAAGTAGTAATATTTAATCAAAGATACACGCAAAGAGAAGCTTCGATAGTCTCGTCGAATTTATATACGCTCGTTGGCAGGAATGAAAAAACTCGTAGTAAAATTACCTTTCCGATGAGAAATGAAACGATTTGTTTCCACGTGTCTTCCTTCTATTTCAATACGATATTCAATATTTACGAACTATGGATCAACGTGCGTTCAATACGTCCACGCATTTTCTATTCATTTTATGCTCACAGCGTTGTTTCTTTATTCACGAAAAATATTCAGAAAATTCGATCACGTTATTCGTCAATAACAGATGCTCACCATCATTGTTCCGCGTTAATTGAAAAGTGCAGTGAATAGAGAATTTAATGTTACGTCGAGAGGATTCGTTTCAGAATATGCGTTGATCAAATACCACGTCGTGCAGTGTCATTCATAAGAATGATACTTTGAACCCTTGCTTTCCAATCGAATGTTCTTGCATATTTCAATTATATTTTAGTTTCGTAGTCAATCGATTCTTCCTAATTGAATTTGATTATATGGAATATTATTATAAATATGTAATACTTTTTCGCACCCATTGTATCTCGCACGTTTTCCCATTAAAGCTCAAAATATCTCGCCAGAATAAATATCTCGACTAAAAGTCGAATAAAAGTGGATTTGTGAGACACGGCGTTTGAGAATATGACAGGAATTAGCAATTAGTTAAAAATGTTCTCTTCCTACAGACAAATTATTATATCTTCCTCGGCAGGCAGAAATAATTTGAAAGCATACAGCGCTTTCGTTCAAAAATATTTCAGCCACAGGTGCAATAGAGTCGAAAAAATATATATATATATATATATATATATATTTGCACGAAGACGTTTTGAATTCTCGAAACTGCTCGAGACGACACGAAACAGCATCTAACAAATGGAGAGTTCGTGCAATCGGTGATACTACTAGATGGCTAGCTAGATGCTCCGGACGTGAATCCGTCGTGTTTTTGTTCGCGGGATCATCCTCAGAGAGACTCACCTTCTGCAAAAGATCCACTGGAAATACCTATATTCTCCGGGAATCGAACGAGATTTCCGACAAAGCCCAGCAATTCAGCGTTGGACGCGTCGAATGGATCAAGAGATCAATGGAACGGATGTTTTTGCAAAGTAGATGTAACGTGACCAGTTTAAAAGATAGGAACCACTTAAGCACCACGAGTCGTGCTCACGGCCTTTTACATATCAAAAAACGCGTCTCACTTTCGTCTCTCGAAACACGAAAGATGTTTTAAGAGCAAAAACATAGCGAGCATTATGCAGAGAAAATTGACCGATCGGCACACGCCTCAATTATTGATCAACGAGTTCAGCCAACTCTCGTCCGGTAATTAGGTAATTTAAATAATCCTGAAAGTGTATGCAATTCGAGATGTTTAACAACGCAGTTAAAGAAACTGGATCTACAAATTTGTTCTACCTATTAGATATCACAATTAGTGGTTCACTACGGGTGTTTAATACATTTTTATATATCGCGCGCTAATTAAATTTTTGCACTATTATTTATTTCGAGTGTACATTTTTACGCCGTTAAATTCCTCATAAATGCATGAGCTGGATAGCTCGCAGTCTAGTTACAATTGGGAAAATATCAGTTATAACTACTAAGATAACAGGGCTCGAGTGAAGATCGAAAACTATTCAACTATTCAACAGCCTTTAGTTCGAAACGAATTAAATTCTAATTGGCGGAATAACTATGCTACGCACTAACGCTCCTAACTTCATTCATCTATTGTGTTTCCACCCTGACGAAGGCTGGAAACGAGAATTTTTATTCGTTGCAAACGTTCCTGCAATCGATTATTGTGGTATTAAGCGCTAAGCGTTTGCAGGGTCCGGCGCAATGTTTCCCAGGCCAGAAGAACAACAGCAAAGGCGAGTGCAGCGAAATTGCCTTAGCCCAAACTAATATGTACCCACGGCCACAAGTTACATTGTGAACGATGGCCGGTCGTTTCAGGGAACCAGGGAAAATCTGCGAGGCATCAAAGGGGAAAATACGTCAAGGGCAGAAGGGGAGAGGGGAGCTGCATTTTTAAATCCAATTAGCTTGTTAATGCCGTAATAGAACTTCGGCCATGCACGAAACGACGAAGAGTTCTCTGCCTTCCTGCCGGAGCTAGAACGAGCTTTTCCGAAGGAAACAGAGAGACAGGGAAAAGGAGAGAGAAAAGCAATCTTCCCAAACAGCAACAGCGGCCCTTAAGCAGCTTCACTCTCGTCGTGTGTAACGGAGGAGGCATAATGTCTCCATCAACGATTTCCCATTATGTTTGCCGCGACTGCTTCTTTTCCACTCTCGTTTCTCTTTTTTTCTTTCTTTCTTTTTTTTTTCTTCCTCTCTTTCTTCGTCCCCATATCCTGTGCTACACATAGGTACACATAGGTACACTTGTGCTAGCCCAAACGGGAAGAAAAATCACCTCCGTTGTGGAACAAGCGTTTTTCTTTTTCTCTGAGAACGCAGAGTATCTTCCGAGTACGTTTCGAGATGCGCGGTCGTTATCGATTTCGACGAGTAAAGGAGTTTTAATCAAGACCGTTTGTAACTAAATTAAGGGAATAACTCTTTTCGTCGCGGACAAAGAGGCTGTCAAGTTCTTTGACTTTTCGACCAATTTTGAGCAAAAGATAATTTGAGTGTCTGACGAGTTCAAATGTCCAAGCGAGAGTCTGAATAAGTGATTTGCAAACAAGCAGACACAGCACAAATACGGAAATTCGCAACTCGCGAGCCGTCTGACTAACTGTTCACACATCAATTAACAATCGATCACTCTGCAACAGCGAACGAACAGAATCGCCCAGTTGAAAATCAAAGAACCGTTCTCTCGTTACTTCAAAGCCCGCGGCGAAAGGGTGTCAGAGGGTGAAACGTTCCGGGCATACCTCAGCCTGCGAGAGGAAGCGAAACACAGCTGGTAGGCAAGCTCCGCCCGTACCTCCATTAATTGACATAATTAAGCAATTAGGCGAGAGACCGGGACGCGTCTTGATACTTTACTCGCAATAAATTACCCAAAGTACGTATAATTTGGGAGATATGCAACGCTCCTAAGTCGCCATAGATTCGAGGTAATTGCAAAGTGGCGAGGCGACCAACGCGGTGTTACATACCCGTCCCCCTAAACGCGGAAGTTTCGCCCGGAAAAGTACATGAATCACTTCTACACACACGAACAAGGATACATCTCTTCTACCTCTCCCGCACAAATGTCATTTGCAACGACGATAAACGAGGATAAACCATAAGTGGAAAGTATAGACGAACCGAATATTAAGGAACGTACGTGTACAACATATGATACCATAGTAGTGCCATCGTTCTGTAAGGAAACATTCGAGAAATTATCGATATGACGAGTGTGATGAAAAGAACGATTGTTTGACAGTTAAAGAATCTACAGTGTACACATTTATGGAAATGTCACTGAAGTAAATGTGGTAGCAATAACTATTTCCAAAGTGGCAATAATCAATGTAGATGAAAATCATATGGAGGAGAAAGGGAACTTGTCAAACTTTCCAGATGGAAATACTATTCCATAGCACTTTGTTCCGGCATCCGCATTCTTCGTTTACTCGTTTCCTTACTTGTTTCTGAGAATAAAAGTTACTATTGTTGCGACTGAAGAGGCAGAAAAAAAACACTCGATTAATCAAGGATGAGACAACGCTTCTGTACATTTATGGACAATACACACTATAGTCCATTTCATGTGGACTTTATTACAAAATGCATCGCTTGTCATTCCAACAATAAATGAAATCCACCATTTTTCACGCGAAGAATTTTTCTTCTTGAAGGAAACAGAAGAGATCATAAAAGTTAGGTCAATCGGACTCTTCCACTCAGCGGGTCGTCAAAATTGAATAACCCTTGGCTGGCAAAGCGAATGGGATCTCTCCAAGAAGCAGAGCTTTGCTTCATCGACTCCATTATGAAACGTCATCCACGTAAAGAGAACGCCAACTTCCTCGCAACAGGTTGCGCTTTTCGACTATCAACGTCTCTAATGTGTTCTTCGAGAAATAAATGCCTCAAGCATTTCAGATAGAGACAGCGCAGCTTGTGTACCACCATCACTTTGCTATTTCTTTCTAGCACTTCTACTACTTTTTCCTATTCCATCAGCATAAACGCTTACAAAAGTAAGTATTTGCGAGAAGATAGTGCCTCCTTTTCAATTCTAAAACTCTTTCCAATAGCACTGAAACGTGGAAAATGTGTTTCCTCAGCGGGCAAGACCAGTGAACTCGTCAGCGCCGGTTAAAAACGAAAGATGAATCTTCGTAGCTTCAACGTTGCCAATTTCGTAGACAATTTTACGAATTTTAACGAATCCAGCGAGAAAATGACTGGAATTTCGCGAGAAGTATCGACGAGCCAGACTCGTCAGACACGAAAGTTGGCTTTGACGCGCGCAAGAGTGTCTCTGTTACGCGACTGCAACTATCCTATTCGCATGGTAAAGTTCAAAATCCGAAAACGATTGCAACGGGCATGCGTCGGCTAACGTAACACGACAAGAATGGGACGCGTTATTGGCACGGTTTATCCCCCGGAGACTACGCGCGTGTATCCGTTCTATCGCGCATCACGCTACGGATGGGATCAAGTCCAACTCGACTCTGTACTTGCGGAACAGAGTCGAGTTCAATTTGAGGATCGCTTCGTCAAGTCGAAAGCCTTGACACGGGGAACTGCGTTTCTAACTTCCCTTATAAGTCTTATAAAATCGAGACAAAACCGTAAATTCGATTAGAACAGGCCCGAATTTTGAAACTGAAGGAACTGACGATTGACAAGGACAAAGGGAAAATGTGAAAAGGTTTGAACGTACTTGCGAGCTACTCGATCGCATCTCTAGCGAAGAGACACGAGATCACGCGTGCACGGCTGTGTCGGCTTTGAAGTGGCTGTTGCCGTCATTCCTGGGTTACAAGTCGGCTTGCTATCTCGCACACGGTCCTATCACCATGGCCGAAGGACGCGCGTCCCAAAAGCCGCACGCGGGAATGCAATGCGGAGAAGCTCGCGTTCACCAACCTCGAGAATGCACCGGCTGCGTTGCGTCAACGTCAACCGAAGACGATCCCGCCAGCTGTTAAACGCGCTCGTTTAATTGTTATTAATATATTCGCGATTTCGCATACACCGTGTACAGGCGAAGTGACGCGTATACGTGGAATCCGTTTACGCAAATGGAGTGGTTGTTCATTCCCGAGTGAATCTCGCACAGAGTGAATTTTAACACAAATATATATGTAGGAGATGGAAATTCTATTACGGTGGAAAGCGCGACTCTACGTAAAAATCCCTAACGCGGATATTTGAAAAAAAAAAAAAAATATTTTGCGAATTCTCGTAGAAACACGAGATACGATAATCCAGTAATTACACTGCCCTAGGAATTATTCGCCGCTAGATGTCGAGTATTTGAGGCAAGAAGTCTCTCTACATTCTCCGGGCGCTGAATCTCGAAAACGACTTCACACCTCGAATTCATTTCATTTCCAGTTCCACTGGACGCGAATCTTTCATCCGACCGAGCTAATAGACGGGTTTAATTAACGACCCGAGAAGAATTTAATTCCACCGTTGCCAAAGTTTTGGCAACAATGTCGAACGAGATCAAGTATTCGATTAAACGGCGCAAGCCTCGCGACACGGTTCGAGACAATGCGCGGAATTTCCTCTCAAAGAAAGTTCTCCTCGTTGACTGTACGTACGCAACCGTCGTGACAAAAGAGTGGGACGACGGCGTATCTCGAGGACGAGATGGCTTCTCCGCCGTTTTTCGTCTCGACGCCTCGATGCAAGAAGGCTCGTTGCTCGTCGACAGTGACGGAAGTGGCAGCGACGAGCAACGTAGAATACGAGACATCCGCCATGAAGAGAATCATTGCGACGCCAGTTGATTTCATTCATCTACATACATCTTTTTCAGAAACGAACCGATACGAGAATCCGAACGATCGATCGTCGTTCCCGAAGACGAAACACCCATCTGGCTGGAACAGTCGACTTTCATGCGCTCCCTCCCGTCTTCTGGTATCGAAGAGATTTCCAAGGTAATTTTTCCGCGGAGGGAAGGGAAACGTTTACGCAAAGCAGCGGATGGGGAAGTCTGAATGTTTCATGAAACGACTTCTGCACGGTTAACTTTTTGACGACGATTTCGACGATGCCCGCGTGCAACGCAGAGGAAGAGAGACGACGTTTATTAGATTTCAAATGGAATCTTCATTTATCAAAGATGTTTGCTTTGTCAGCTACTCGAATACTCTGCGGGCTTTGAATGGTAACTCAAACCGACGCACCAACAGATTTCAATTTATTTCAAATTACAAACAAATAGCGATATCAATTTTGAAATTACTCCTGTATCCAATTTTCTCCTGTTTCCTTTTCGAGGAAGGAAGTAAATGATGCCACACGTGGTGTGGAATATATATTCTTTTCCTATTAATAACCGAGATAATTAATCAATTACATTATTGACAATATTGCGAGTGAGAGTTTCTTCATTAGCTTTCATTAGCCACAATATTGCTATTCATTATCGAAGAATTAGTACAATGCCAACAAGAACAAATTCGAGGAAAGTGGGTCAGAAATTATCGATACGATGAATGTGGTGGTATAAAAAGAACGACAGGAGAAACCGATTGTTCACAATGACTAACAATAAAAAGGAGGAAACGTAGGCAACGATCCACCTTCTATATTTCAATATTCATAGGCACGCCTTTAGAATAAATATATAGGTACCAATACAGGCTGTTCCAAGACACTGGCGACGCAGATGAAAATTGAAATAAACAATTTTTCCAAAAAACTCTCCACGACTTTTACTCTGTTCACGTGCTTCGATGTAAATACAATATACAAAGCTAGCCGTGGTACGTTTCGATGCGAAAACAAAGTGGGAGAGGGCAGGAAACAATTCGAGCGTATAATATAGATGACGATGCATCGAAGAAACGCGACGGTGAAACGCGAGAGCGTTAGCATGTCCGCGATGTTTCGTGCTGGTAATTAAAGGCTGCGAGGGAACAGCAACACTTGAGGCTAGCTTGCACATTCAACGCGATTTGATAACCGCGGCGGCCGTTATGAAAAATCTGGCGTGGAAAGCTTGGGCCGAAATACGACCGCTACTTTCGATATAGCCCGAGGAGGTTGCCGTGTCGAGCTACTTCAGCATCGAGTTCAATCTCGAGGAGGCACGTGCACGCCAGGCCAAGACGAAAAACCAGACATCGAGTTCCCAGCCGTAAACCGACAGCTTGCCAGTACGAGCGGTTCTTAAATCGATAAGAACGGCCAGCCATTTTATTTCTGCATTTATCGCCCGCCGATAAACCTGCCCAATTTCGGGCGTGCAACCTTACTTTTTAGTGTTGTGGTATACTTATACACTCCGATAGCCGTGTATTTGCTATTACGTTCGCGTATATTTAAATGCGCATCTTCGTTCAGAACTCTCGGGACAAATCCTATATCTGTTTCAAAGCTGGGGATAATTGAACGATTTGTACAGCGGTAATAATTGTATCACAAAATAATCGCCGGCCTAATTTTGAACGTGCAACATTATTATATACTCTACTACGGTGTGTTGTTGTTATTACACGTTCCCGTATATTTGAATGTGCATCTCGGGACAAATACTGTATTTGTTTCAAAGCTAAAAATGGAATGAAACTAATGATAATAAAATACTACTATGATAATAAAACTAATGATAATAAAATACTACTATGATAATAAAATTTTATTAGCTGCGACAAATATTGGATATTAAATATAAGGAACTTGAGCGTAACTTGAGTGGTAAAAATCGTTCACGTTGTAACATTCGGGGATTCTGTAAACTGAAAGGCATACTAAATTTCGTACAATGAACAAAGAAGGAATATTTCCAATATTAGAAGACGTGGATTAAGAACACGTGTATTGAGAATACACATTTTAGTACACATTTGATAGCCACGATCCGCGGCATGTTTATTACGCAAAAGATCGAGCACCAACTGGTTGATACGGCCGGTATGCGAACCCCTTTTTCTTCCCTATTTCACGCAGAGTGGGCGCCTGTTGAAAACAATGGGCGAAAGAATCGTCTGGCTATAATGCACAAGCGTAGTAGCAGACGAGGCTGACAAGTACCTCGGCACGCTAATATAGAAGGAACAATGCGACATCGGCGGGGGAGTGTGAGAGAGAGGGGAGAGGAGAGAGAGAGAGGGAGGGAGGGATTTCCAGGGCTCTTGAAACAATTAACGGCACCGCCGTTAATCTCGACCCTCTATATACCGTCAATCCGCGCCAGGTTCGCGGCGATTTAAAAACTTCCCGAAGCAATCGAATCGCTCGCTACTGCCCCGAAACGGTTAGCCAAGCTAATTTCCAACGCCCGGATAGATCAACCGGTCGTCAATTAACGGCCGGAATTACCGTTGAGAAAATATTGGCGCGTCCGTGATTGTTGAACGATCGAAAATTGAACGGCGACGTACGAATGGTGAAAACGAGCGAGGGACGACACGGAGAACGCACGATTAGGTTGGCATACTCGCTGCTGCGTCGAAATTTCACGGCGGAGACTCAGTCAATTACGAATACTTGGGCAGAATGAGGATTTGATATTTTACGGGAATAGTTTACACCATCTGTATTGTACAGATTCTGGGAAAAATGAAAATATTTACGCTTCTTTCCCATTCAGTGGGAAATAAATCCGCGTAAAAATAACAGAATTTGTATTAAAGTGTACGAAATATATTCCTGTTATCGTCGAAATTGTAATTTTAAAATACAAAATTTCTAAACTTTGCATTGTCCGATGTCGGTTAACAAAAATGAAGATTTATAAAATATCCGAAAATCTTCTTTCCCTTGTTTAAAATGTTTCGTCAGATACATATCAATTGTCAGGTATACACACACACCGTACTGATTATACAAGTGACAGCTTTCAAAAATTAAATCGCAAAGCAGTCGAAAACTACAGTCAGAATTCAGAGCGATGAATTTTGAGGGAATCCAGACTAAATTATCGTCGTTCCATTTTATCCTCTGCATTCGGCGAACAAGCCAATACCTGTAGTTCGTAATTTATTTGAAAATACGATCACCTACTTTCTACGAGCAGGATGGAAAGACAAAGTGACGATTTCGCAAGAACTCTGCTGACGGTGGAAATCCTTTGCACGCGATCCATTCAATCAGACGCAAGGGAAACCATTCGAAGAAACGACCCGGAGCATGATACTTCGTTTAATAAGTAGCTATCCCGTGGAACAGATGGTTCAATTTATTGCAGGCTCTGGCCGAGCAATCAAGGCCGATAATTAAACTTCTGAAATTCGTCGGAGAACTGGAAAGTGCTTGGCAAGCAGTAGCCT
>NIPQ01106748.1:0-16657 GCA_002806875.1 Lepidotrigona ventralis hoosana | reverse complement strand
CGTGGACGAACACGGGCGCGAATATCAAACGAGGAATTGAAATATTTACAAATTAATGCGTGCAATATCAAACTTGCCTCTCATTTCCTCGTCGAAAGAACAGTCGACTTGCGTTGCTCTTTTATCAATCCGTCGACCCGCCGAATAACTCGAAACGCACGAATAAAATTCAAATTGACGGGAAGGCTGCGAAATACGAGGGAATACGTTTAACGACCTGAAACGTTTCACCCGCGAACAGTCGTGGAGGACGGAAGAATCGTGAAAGAAATGGAAGTTTCGCAGCTGTTAGCGAAGCAATAACGGTGTCCCTCCTTTTTACGAGGCGAACACGGGGATGCACCGATATGCCGTAAAACTCGTGAAACGGCCAGAGCGCGACTCCAATATTACGATTACGGACAATCGTTCTCACCTGGCTCGTCCAGATCCGAGAATCCCGTGCGTAAGCAAAATTTATATATTCGCAATAAGATGCGAAACGTTTTCATCTTGGCGGAGTACGTGTGATACAGCGTAGTATCACAGATTTTAATGGGATAATGGTCAGTCGTTGCAACAGTGAAATACGAAGTTTATTAATTTATTTATTTATTTCGTGAAATAATTCTCCGATGTCAAAGAATGTAGGAAGTCTCGACGATAAAAACAGTTGTATCCTAAATTTTTAATTTATTCTTTATTTTATTTCACAGCCAAGGAATTCGTATTTTTATCAAAGTTCTACGTAAAAATTTATTCATTCTACGCTAACTTTGCTTTTCGCATTTTCTAAAATGCACCGGTAACCTCTGACCAGGACGATTGTCTCGCTAGGAATCGTCAACGACGTTGAAGAGGCCGTAAAACACCTTTATATTCAGATCGTTTTCACGAATCGCGACATCCCACCGGTTCATAAACGTCAACGTTTCTCAGTCACTTTGTCGTGAAATCGCACAATAATGATGTAATAATGTCTCAAGGAGGTGAACTATCGGTTTATGCAGCGTCTCTCTAACACAATAAAATCTTATTTCCCCTCGTTGATCGTTGCTGGCCCGCGACAATGGAGAAACGATGGGGCACACGCGAAGGCGTTCTCGTTTATCACGCCGCACTCGTAAATCAGGGATGAGACGAGGGCCAGAGCAAACAAGGTGTGCAACGGGACACTAAATAAAACGCGGGACGTACCGTACCGTGCGCGCGGCTTTTAAATTCTCGTAATGAAATCGTAAAGCGAGCAGACGGATTTCGCTTTATGGGTTTCATCGTGCCAGGCTGTCTGTGTGACGGGCGACGCGACATCCGCCAGACTTGGATGCGCCAGCTTAATGGGGATGCGAGTGAAACTATTTAGATCCGGATCGTTGAATGTGATATTACACTTTGAGGAATACACCCCTCAGCGTCGTCGGTGTAAATCTAGATTTCTGGCTGAAAGCGCGCGTCGCTTTGGAAATTATCTTTAACTCGTCGAATGTACGTAACTCGTCGCGTAAGGAGTTAAGATACAGATCGACGTCGTTGGTGTTTCCTGTCGGAAGATTCTGTAAATTAGTTCAGCTGCTCTTTTAAATTGCGATAAAAGAAAGAGAACAAATATTTAGACGATATTGACGACTTGGAACGAATAAAATTGTTTTTAATTCTTCAAATATAAATTTTACATATTGGCATCTTTCGATATTACTTGGCTGATCGAGAGGAATTCCATGAATTATTCTAGTCTAATTAAAGAAAAACATCTGAACTTCCACAACTCCTAATTTCGTTTCATTAAATATACTAATTGTTCATATTCCTTGAGTCATCGTTTTCACGGACAAATTAAATTCCTTTGCATCAACTATCTAATAGACAACGATATCAGATCGAGATCGCGATCCGGCAGTGAATAAGAAGAGCCCGGCGGCTCGTTCTGCAAGCACGTGTAACAGCGTCGATAAACCTCGGCGTGTCGCCGCCGATGTGTACACACAGGTCGAACGAAGCCGGTGGAAGTCTTCTTGGACGACATCGAGAGAGGAGCAAGGAGAAGAAGAAGTGGAGAAGACAGAAGTAGGCAGGTGTTTTTGCAGGCCGCCGAGGTTGGTGTCGTAGCTCGAGAGAGACTCGTTCGGAGGCTGTTAGCATCCTTCGCCACCATAGCCGCGTCAGCCTGGCCGGCGAGCATCCTTGGATCTTCTTAGATCTTGCAGCGATCCTCTCTGATCTCCTCACACCTGGTTGCGTCTACCTGCCTAGGCGGTTTGTCCGGCCTGATTCTCTCGCGGCCACTACTCTCTCTCTCTCTCTCTCTCTTTGTCCTCTTTTGGTCTCTTGTCTCGTCGCGAATCGTCTCTGCTACCTGTCCTTCTTCGTTCTTCCATCTCCGATTCGACTTGTGTTTCGATCGTCCTGCGGACGCATTTTTCCACGTTCCCCTTCTCGCCATCTCCCCGTTCTCGTTTCTCCATTTATTTACTGTGCACGGACGTTTGCAAAAGCAACGTTCCGACAGACTCAATGTTGCGAGACTTCACGTCGATTCGCGTAGGTGTCGCAAAGCTTCGCGACGATCGGCCGAATGAACTCATTCCTCGAGTCTCGATCCGAGAGCTCACCTTGAAGAGACCCGGTTGCCTCGATACGCCAATACGATGGAATTCTCAGTAATCGCCTCAATTTGCAATTCCACCCGGCGGGAAATTGATTCTCTCTTTATCTTCGATTTCGCTACCCCGATGGAGATTGTATATCCTCGTCCTTCGTTCGTCGTGCCATTCCGCGCTGCCGGCTGTGGGAATCTCGCGGATCGTTCCGCGGTTACTCATCCGGAGGAAGGAGCGAGGAAATCGCTGCGGAGACTTTATCGTCCCGATGATTTGTCGTCGATCGTCGATTGAGAAAGCTCGATGAGATCTGCTCGTGTGACACGCGATAGATATCCATTGGTGCGCGATGTAAATCGGCGTTCGAAATGAATTGGTTAATTATCGTCGATTAGAACGTCAGAGGAGAGGAGAGAATTCCGCCGTTTGTCGGCAGCNATTAGAACGTCAGAGAAGAGGAGAGAATTCCGCCGTTTGTCGGCAGCGACGAAGAGATAGGCGAAAGGTTACGCGGATAGAACCTTTCCTGGCGTTTGCAAATATATTCACCCAATGTCGGTGGAATTCGCGCGATCCACGCAACCAATATCCCTTTCTTTTTTCCCTCCGATTGAAAGAGTTGCGCAAGTGGAATATGCAAATACAACGAAGATTACGATCCATCGCGTCGTTACGCTGCGTGTACGAGTAAATTAATTTGCTTGCCAGAGATTAAATTCTCTTTGCGCGATGATGTTGGAATAGACGAATCCTATTAGACGTAAATGTACACGTGCCTACTCGTAATTATTCGTTCGCACCGTACTGGAGAAATTTCAAGTTGGAAAATTCCTAGCAGAAGAAAGGAGTAAAGTTTACAAGTGGCTGTGCACACGTGAGAATTCAAGTTGGAAAATGTGTGTTTGACGACAGAAGCGAGAATTTCTCAATGCTATCGTAGCATTCCTCGCGTTTGTTCAAATTTCCCTCGACAATCCCACTCGACCGCGTTCAGATAACTCGTATCAAACCCTCATAATCTGAAACGTCGATTCGGCCAACACTCTGCGAAAAAAGCGAAATCCACGGAACAAAAGCTTGATCGACGAGCGTGGTGGGTTCGAAAACGATCCAAGGCAAGCGAGCAACGATAAACTGACTGGATGGTGCTCGATTTTTCCAACGGGATTTCGCCAACTTACTGACAATTGGTCCGCGCGATATACGGGTTTCGGTATGATCGAAAGCTCGCGCCTCGATGCAAAATGACGGAAAGAGAGAGAGAGAGAGAGGACTAGAGGAGGAAAAGCAGAAAACGAAATAGAGGAAAGAAAGAGAAAGAAAGGATGGAAAAGCTACGCGGAACGATCGTGGATACGCGGCGCCGGAAAGTTCGACAATTTTTAATTGCGACACGTCGACCGGCGCGATCGACTCATCGTTTTCTCTTTTCCATCGATTTTCTCTCTTCTCTTTTTTTTTTTCATTTTTTTGCGCGTTCGCGCCCGGCGATACCGGGATTTTTCGTATATTTCACGGCTGCGCTGTGAGGCGTCGACAAAAACTCGACGACGAAACACCGCTGACAATCAGAACCGTCGCGAACGATTGATGAATGAATCCATACGGGTTGTAGCAGCCGTCGGGCTTGCACACGCCGTGTTGTTTTTGTCCGTGTTTATAGTTTTCCACGGCACGGTTTGCCAAGCGCCCGGCCGTGTTATCGGGATTCCACGGGACAGCGGGTCGTGTCTCGTTTTTTCCTCGCCCGTTTTTTCCCCCGCTGTGCGTCGTGGGACGTTTCCCCGTGCGCGGCAAGAAAATTGAAATGGCCAGATCGCGCGATACGCCGGATCCGCGACGCGAAAGATTTAATACGAAGATTGCCGGCCGGGTTGATTCGAATATCGCGAATGGCGAGAGGCGCCCCGGCCACGATACGCTCAATCTCGATACGAGAAGGCACCATTTGCGCATTTCTGCCGAGGAAATTGCTCNTTTTTTTTTTTTTTTTTTTTTTTTTTTTTTTTTTTTTTTTTTTTTTTGTTTCGAAAGCCGTGACTTTTCAAAGGGGATTATTCGCGTCGATCGATGACGTTTTATCTCGAACGACGAAATAAAATCTTCCCATTGGAAACAAATAAGAATGGCACCAATCGATAGTTTGAAAAATAGCCTTTTGGTAATTGTATTTTGTCAATTTGTCTACAGTATTGCGATAGAGAAGGAAAGTGATCTCGTTTGAATTTAGTCCTTCAGAAGTTCTTTTTAAATCAACGAAGATTCGTCGATGATCTTTCTATTCTATTTTTGTATTCTGTGTCGTTAAATCTTACGAATGGATTTCATTTTTGAAACGGAGTGACGTCAGTTGGTGATTTTTCGCTCGAAACAATGAAACGAAACTCTTTCGTTGGAAAAAAGCGAAAGAAATCCGCCATTCCGAGGTACGATCTGCTTTTGTGTTCATTTTATCAGTTCGCTTCACCTTCGACGCTGAAATAACTGATAAAGCAACAGTGATTTTAATCACCGAAGATTATTGTCGAATATTATTCCTATAAATTGGATTCTATTTTTCGACTTTTCGTTGAAAAAGAATTGCTCGACCGCGATTCTGAAGCATAGCCAGTATATTCTTTCTTCTAGCAGTTTTTCACTTCGCCTTCAGTATGATTAACGCTGATGTCATTGACACTGTAATCACTGATCGAATCAGCACGCAACAGCGATCGCAGCCGAGATGCCTTCGGATAAACGAAGGCCAGTTAGGCGAGTAACCTTTTTCTCTACCCGCTTTTCCGTGATTCGCGTTGATCCGACGCGTGTGACTGAGCGGAACTCGCGTCAGCGTAAAAACTGGACATTCAGCGGCAATAAATTGCCCCGCAATTACTATGCGCGTTCCACTGTTCGACGATTTACGCATTCCCGTGGAAACGGATTCAAGGCTCGTGAGAAAATAATTGCGAGATTTCGCGCAAGGTGATCGAGCAACACCCCACGTCTTTCCACGACGAGAATGTTGTATCGTATCGTGAGTACGCACAGCGACATACCCAACAACTTTCTCGTAGCTTTGTGAAATCGAGATTAGCTTCTTTTGACATTATCCGCCATACACCTCGATTATCGAGAAGGACGTTAAACGCATCCAGGCTGGCGGCGATCGCCGTGTTTTCATAACCATCTGCCTTCATTATACACGTACGTGTATTATCGATCGAGGTAACGACGCGGTCGTTATTGCCCGGGAAGTACCTTTGCATTACACACACTTACAAGTAATCAACGAACCGCGGTGTCAGGCTTCGCCCGAATTTCGTAACGCGACTTTATTCTTTTTTCTTTCTTCCTTTTCTCGCTGAAATTCGATATTCGATTCCTCTCCAATATTCGAACGTAAAACAAGAGAGAGAGGGGGAGGGAGGACAGGTTGATTGGTAGCTGGTTCGAAGAAATTCGACGATAGGGGCTGGTTCACGCGCCACCGCATGATTGCCATCCCGACGATAATAATCTCGTGATTCGTCGTCGTTCTGTGCGAAGGCACGGTAATAATAAACACGACGGGGAAAACGAAGAAAAGAAAAGAACGAAGGAAATTACTCTTGGACGAACAAACAGATTAGAATGATTCTTGTTGGTTATCGCGTCGTTTGGCCGCGTTTCTCCGAGGACCGTGGGCCTGCTTGTTCCGGAGAACGAATGACAAACGACGTGACGTGAACAAGAGCGATTGCCTGCCTCGCCTGATGCGAGGGTATTTTCGGGCGCCTCCTCCGCCTCTCGTGAGCACACACGAGAGACGAGATTGCGAGGCGTCGTGTCCACGCTGTGAACGCCGGGTCTCGACCGGGTAAACCATGCCAACCCTCCTCCTTTTTGTTGGATTTCTAATTAACGCGTCGCTGCGCCGTTTCTTGCGGCGCGCGTCGGCAAACACGGTTACCATTGGTGATCATTGGAAGATTAAACTCGATAACGCTTTTGTCTTACGAGCAATCAGCTTTTCTTTGGAAACGCGACGCGGCGCGGCGCGGCGCTCGTTCCAGTGTACAGAATCGATTATCGGCCGCTCGAGATTGCTCAACGACGGAAATTTCATCTTTGTGTGTTTAACGATTATTACACGCGGATAATCGTCTTGTCGGGTTTAATAGCCCGAGAATGAGAAAAAATTACATTTCCATTTTTCTTTCGATTGGTATAACAAGTCAGTCGTGCAAAGCTATAAATATAGAGCGACATGTCTCCATCGTATTATAGGTCCCTTCGTAGAGTTTGTGAAACTGGACATAATCGCGTTGTGCTTTAGAAAATCTCTTCACTCTGTGTCTTAATTTTTCTCACGGGACGATGTAGATAATCAAATTTTTAAATTACACTTGTCTTCACGTGTCTTTGTTGTACAGATACTTGGTGGTAGTATAGTACCAGTAAGTATTATTTAACTCTGCCAGTTTTGAAACAAGTACAGTTACCTTGATTCTAAGACTTTAGAACGAAAGAGAGGAAAATATGACAAACGTTGTGAAAGTTGGGAAAATGAAGAGATAAATTTTATCGCTGTCGAGAAATCTCGCGAGATGCGAACGTTAAGCCGGCGAGTTCGCGCAATAACGTATTTCAACGTAAGATTGCTCGGTCATTGAACGACGTTCCATCGAGCAGAGGGAAAAAGTGCTAGCGGTGACAAAGACCGACAGGGTAAAAAGCCTATATGTCGCGTTTCCGTCTGTATCCGCGTTACTCGCGAGATCTACGCGAGAGGCTGGCTTTTGCAATTTTTTTGCCCCTCCGCTTCTCTCGGCGATGCAGCCGCGTTTCAGCGGGGGGCGGTAGAGGCGTGCGCCAATGACAAAGGAAGACGGAGAAATGACACGGTGCCGGGAAGCGTCGGTCGAGTTATTTTCACCGGTCGAAAGTAGAGTAACAGTGGCAGCGTTCGCATCGTCTCGTCTCTCTTGCCTTTTCCTGCACGCTGTATCCAGCCGCGGCTAGATGGCTGTAGAAATTCAAAGCAGCATATATTTTTAGCGCCAGACAAGCCCATTAGGCGCCACCATCTCCTCTCCCACTCTCCCCATGGTTAGATCCATCGACTCGGAATCAAAGCTACATTGCTTGCTTACCCAGCGTTTTCAGTTCTACTGCAAGATTTTCCGCTGTTTGAAAGACAGCACGTGGCGCGGATCGTCTTTAATTTTTTCGGCTGTTTTTCATGACGTGGTTTTCGGTTTGCAGCTGGATATTGAAATTAGCGACTTGTTTAACGAATCTAGTTGGGCAATCAGATTAATAGTTTTGGTCCAATGTTATGAGTTTTACGTGATCTAGCAAGACGTGGTTGTCCAAGGAAAACACGTGATTTTATAAAAATGTCTCTGAACGACGAAGATCAACGCGCGACACAGCTGAGGCGACGTACACTTCACTTTCAATTTTGTTTCCAAGCTGAACGTTTAACCCAGTAAGCTTTGGTTTGGCTTCCAACGTTTCCCATCAAGACGAATTGGACCACAATTTCCAGAGCTGAACGAGGACGCAGAGTCTGGCCCTCTGCGAGGCGAACGTTTTCATTCGCCATTTACACGGCGCCTTGACCGCAGTTTAAATTACCGTGGCCTCGGCGGCAGTCGCTACGACCGCTCGACCACGGAACCGCGGAGGATTACCACGCGCCGAGCGTTTACTTTGAACCGGAAACAACCATCCTGACGGAAGACCCCGAGACTACCGACGCGACTGTCCAACCTTTGATTACAGACATCGAAACAGCATCGGCATCAAGCGTCGAGGAATCATCAAATTTCTCAAACGAGAGCAAGAGAGATGTTTAGATTGCGCTATAGCTTGTTATAACTATAAAAGGTTAAGACACCAAATTATATAGTACTAGATTATTTTTTCGATTCTCTGTTGTGGAGAGAGTCTTGTTTATAAGATGTATTCTTGACTAATCAATTCGAAATCTAGATATCAGAATATTTTGGACATTAAGTGAATCCCGAAATTTTAGAGCCAGAATTTAAATATTTTGTTATCTAGGTTAGGTTTCAACCCTTTCTTTCAAAATCTTCTTCTATATCCATATCTATTTATCGCGACAATTAAATTACTGTTCTATATCATTCTCCATTTATCGCAATGATTAAATTCTTGTTCCAGACTTGAAGAGTAAATGGTTAAATATTTTCGTACATCCCGTGTATCTATTTATCAAAACAAAATCGTCAGATTCTCCAACGGCGCATTGAAACTGAAATCTATTCTCAATGCACTTTTTTTTCACCGCTCGGCGTGCAATAATCGGTTTCGCGATGTGACTCATTCGCATCGTGGTGGATCGTCGCGTCTTCGTTTCGAGTGCGTGGCTTCTAAATAGGAAGGCAAACGCACATTGTGTTGCCGATCGAAGCGTGGCTCTTTCTTCTTGTCGCGGCGNAAGCGTGGCTCTTTCTTCTTGTCGCTCGACGACTGCCTGTGTACATCCCGTGGACCAAGTACATTAGCAACCACAACATCACGGACAGAGCTGGCTCGTAGAGAAGGGTCGACTAGAACGAGACCACGAACGCTTTGACAGCTGTTGGTTCGCCTTTGGCCGACTGTCGGTGCCGCGGCTCTCTCTCTCTCTCTCTCTCTCGTCGTCTCTCCCCACGACAGACAAGAACACGACGGGCCAGTGTACAGTCTGCGGATGCTTTCTCGCTTCCAGTATAACTTCTCAGTCCACTTCAAACGTCCTATCCATTTTGGTCCGCGTCACAGTTCCTGCCTCGTTTTGAAGAATACAGTCGGCCAAACCGAGCTCGGTCGCTTGCTTTCCTAGCCACTCTACAGGCCAGTCTGCCTTG
The DNA here is from genome assembly GCA_002806875.1 of Lepidotrigona ventralis hoosana. Taxonomy (NCBI): domain Eukaryota; kingdom Metazoa; phylum Arthropoda; class Insecta; order Hymenoptera; family Apidae; genus Lepidotrigona; species Lepidotrigona ventralis. Next base: position 7,242 of record NIPQ01106748.1, on the reverse strand, counting down.
CTCCCTGTCCTCGATCGATGGAGCGTGAGATGTCAAAACGTTCTCGCCAGCCGTTTCCAAGTGTACGTATGTTTCATTCGAGGGGGGTGGGGGGAGAGAGATAGGATGAAATGCGCCGCTTGATTACTCGAAAGTGGAAAATTGGCGAGCGAAGTATGATACAAATGTATCTGGACATTTCGTGACGCGTGTGTGCGGGGATAGTGTATCAAAAGGATTGGATAGAAACTTCTGACGTCCGTCCCTGAAATACTACGGATATTGAATGTTGTACGACTGCTATAAAAGGTCTGACAGATTGCTAGTTTCTGACTCCACTTATCAAATGCCAGATAAAGATCAAATTCGATTGTTTCTGCTATGCATTAACACGAAAGAATTCCAAGTCTATAACGAGTTGAATAAGTTGAATATAAAACAACGAGCGGAAAGGAAAATAAATGTGTTGCACTATATACGTAGCTTTCTAAACTATCCCAGAAATTATCCTCGGAATCAACAGTCGAACAAAATTGCGCTACTCATCTACGTGATTCCATCCAGCAATGAATTATCCAGCCATTTTATGGCTGTGTGTACGCTATCGCTTCGCTTCGCGATACGTAAACCATGTGCTCGAGCAACTAGGAAACACGGGATCGGGAATCGTAACGAAGACGAACGAGACGTATCATTGAAATCGAACGCACGTACACCTCCGAGAGCATGGTCGACGATTTGATTCCATTACAGCAGTCAGATTCTCCCGCGCTTATATGACACGCGATACACCAAACTTTCACCAGACTTGTGCTCGACAAATCTCAAACGCATTCGACGGTTCTGAAACACAATACTCCACCCTCTGCGAATACGTTCGCTCGCGTAGAAAGACGGAGTTATCATCGACTTGTTTCCACATCGGTCTAATTGGCTGATCGTAAAATCCTCCGAGGAAGTGGAAGCTTCCTGCATATTCGAAACAGAGCACCAGGTGTTAATAAAAATACATATTCACTCAAAATTTTGGAGTAAATTAACTATTAAAAAGCTGACAGAAATAAACTAATGTTAAACTTTTATCTTAGTGATCAAGAATATTCTCACACCTTTACAAATTAAACTTGAAGTTGTCATTTTACTCAGTGTTGTAAACTTCTTTAAAAAGATCTACCAAAATTCTAGGTAGAATACCTGCAAACGTATAGTACCAACTTCTATGTTATAAAGAATATACAATTATAAATTTAACTTGTACAATTCGACGTTTATTCAAAAGCGCCGCAGGTCGTTCGACTCGTTCGATAGTTAGCATATAATCCAGTCGACTTCCGAGTGTGATTTATAGTCTTCATTTATAGTCTTATTCCTTTTAGGAATTTCGCAAGTCTTGGAAGGTCCAAGAATCCTTTGCGTTTGTTTTATATTTTTTCCTTTAATGCGAATTTTATTATACAGCCGATTTACTTTACAATGTCAAATGTTCGAAATTTTTTTCAGGACGATATAAAAACTCGCGGGCAAAAATTCTGGAATGATCTAGCGGGTTGAAACTCGGCACGGGACTCCTCCAATTGTGAAGAATTTTTCTGTACATTTTTTACTTTTTTTTTTTTTCAAAACTAATGCGCAGACTAGTGCAGTGATAAAAGTTTCTGTGCGCGACTTTTTTATCGTTCCTCGTTCCTCGTTCCAGCGTCGGACCGGTTTATTAATACGCTTTGACAGCTTCGTCGTGACTCATTGATCATATGCGCGTCCCTCGCGGAAACTCAGCTAGGTGTGTTTGGCATTCTTGGCTGGTAGGCGGGCAGTGATCGACTAGCCAGACGCTGGCGACCGAACGTTGCACGCTGGTAGCCGCGGACAGGGCGAACGATTGTCTGCGCAAACGAGTTTCGCAAGGGTGACGTCATTTGGGACAATGCGCGCATAGCATGCACTCCTGGCACAGATTCTGCACGCCTCGGCCTGCCGGAGACAATGGAGGACCCTACGCTTCCTCGTCAATGCGTTGCTATCGGGAAACGATCGTCGAGCACCAACCAGGTCATCGGAGAAATTCTCGCGAATCCGCGCCGCTGGTCTACTTGAATATACGCGCGCGCGTGTGTGTATCGCGTGCATAAAGTTTTGTTTCGAGCCACGCTGTATACCCGATGCGTTCCTCGCATTCTGATTCCCGCCTCGACTGGAAGGAAACCTCGAGGAACACACAGCGAGTGTTATTTCAGGCAAGTTGTTCGTACGGGGTGGGTATTTCTCGGAACCAGAGATAAAGAGAAACGATTTTTCGTATTTTCTCGGCTCGTGCCTTCGAGTTTTCTGTCAGTCCTTCGTCAAGCTTCGTAAAAGGGTTCGCGTGGAACGATAGCCTCTTTCAATTAAAACACTACGATCCGGCCAGTTCGACTAGTTGACTCGAAAGAAATCTCTGCTACCGAGGCAGATGAATTTTTTTCACCGAAATCGTCGAGAGAGTGTTTCATCGACAGTGACAAAGCACGTGGCGATAAACGCGTTCAAACGTTGCAAGAACAACAGGACGTCGGACGTCCGCGGAGGCAAAAGGAAAAAAAAAAACAAAAAACGATCAAGAAACTGACAGCGACACAAAGATGCTAATACCCGTTCTCGGTGCGACGGTTTTTACGGGCAGACGCGTCCCCCGGTTTTTCACCCCTCTGCGAGTCTACGCGCCGGTTTAAAAAACTCGAGGCAGCTACGGACGAGGAACGTCGAGCGAAAGCGTCAAACGGGGACCGATGAGGGTGAGGTGGAGCTAACGGGAACTTCAAACGAGCCCCTGCTAGCGAGCTTGCGTGCGTGTGAACGCGCGCGCATTTCTCCCCTGGACGAGAGAAAAATATCTAATAACGGAAAAATAAGAATGGCGACGCTGGTCGGTAGGTGGGTAGCGTATCCCATGTGTTTCGCCTCGTGTTACCCCGACAGTTTCCCAGATTTTCGCTTCTTTTCCCTCGCGCAATTTGACGCGACTGTCTCAACGAGAGAGAGAGAGAGAGAGAGAGAGAGAGCACGAAGCGGCTGCAGGTCGAATACGGGCGAATTTTTTCGCGTTAGCAAATAGCCAAACGACGCCAGGTAAAGAAAAATATGTATATACATCGTCAGGCAACAGAGGGAAGACGAGCGAAACGAGGAAGGAAGAAGAACGTTCTTTCGCCTCGGGTGACATAATTTCTTTTTTCTTTTTTTTTCCCCCCGCTATTCTTTTTCTTTTTCCTTTTCGCCGTTCTCATCGCGAGCAACACGCACCGGGGGATCGAAGAAGTAATTGCAGTTTTCACCGCGTGGGTATAATTTACAAGGAGAAATAAAGCGCGCCGGTCTCGGTTACTCGTGGCTCGGAGCGCACGAGCTAATAACACTCCGTCTCCAGTTCCATATTCAGCGTCTCTTATAATTAATACGAGAGGGAAGTCGTAAGACTTCAGACAGCTAAACAGGATACTCCTCTGGCTGCATCATCCAGAGAGAGGTTACGACGGTCCATTCGCGGCGCGGCGCGGTGTTATATTGAATTAAACGCCAGCTTCTTCCGAGTTTTCCGCGCCTCTTCCATTTATACGCGGAGGACGCGGGGGACGAGCGTCAGGCAAACCGCGAATGTTGGTCACGATAACGTATGTTAATACACGGCGCACATGTATCGACCATGTACTAGGTTTCGGCACGATGTAACGTAGTTTTGAATCGGTGTACAGAGGACAAAGCGGCAGTAAGCCTGACAATGGCAGCTTTACGTAATCGCTGTTCGTAAGCTACCGCGCTTCCACGTTCGAGCCTGGGATTCAATTATACTCCGCTGGCTTGTTCCTCCTCCTGTTGCGATGTGGTCGCGCGTTCCTTTCGGCGATTGAAGCTGCTACATCGCTCGCTGCTTGGACAGTGTAATAGCCATCGTGGAATAATGCGTCGTTGAAACGTCCGTCGCTGTCTTTGGCGCACTTTGTTCGGTTCGTGGAATCCTTGACCTCTTCTCTCGTCCCCTGCGTTTCGTCGTTCCACAACGGGCCAGCGTTATTTTCTGTTTATTCGTCTATTGTTGCACGTTGTGTACGTTTACGCGGTGCGTGTTCGAATCTCAATTTGGAAGAGGTGAACGATTCAAAAGTGTGGGAGGTGTTTGTGAAATTTTGAACCTAGACTCTCAACAAATTTCATCGATATCCAATATTTCGCAAAGAAAATGTTTTGTATATTGAGAATTCCTGAGACTTTCATAATTTATCGGATGCTTGTAATTCCTTTCCCTTTGTACCATCTAGAGAACTCTACGTAACTGTATCGTGGGAATAATTTGAAACGCGTTCGCTTAAAATAAAACATACTGATTTCAGTGAAAATTTTTATAAAAAAATAATCGAGACGCTCGAAGACTCGAGATTCATCAGAATTCAAGATTAAAGAACAGAGGAATTAACATTCTTCAAGAGGAATATTGAAAATTCCCGACTTTCGCAGTCTCCTCAAACTAACTGCTCTAATTCCCATTAGAGACGCAGGTTACACCCGCGGAACCTCAAATTCCAACAACTTTGCAAAAGCGGGAACCAGGGAAATGTATAATTCAAGCCAACGAAATCACGTCTAACGAAATTACCGAGAAATTTACTTAGAGTTTCCTGGCCCCATACGGTGGCTGTTACGCGACACTCGATACGCACTTTGTGCGCCCGAATTAGGGGAGCGCGGTGGCCGATCGATACGAACACGTGCCATCGGTCAACACGGCGCGAAGGTACACGGTACATAGAAAAAGAAGTCCTAGAACATCAGACGGCCGTATTTCGTGCGTGTACTTGAATTTAGCCGAGGACTTAGTGGCCAGATCGATGACTATTGACGCAATCAACCTACCAGCATGCTCTGCTCCCTCCGTCTCTTTCGCTGGTACCCATATGTGATTCTTCTTTTTTTTTCCTTTCTTTCTTTCTTTCTTTCTTTTCTCCCGTTAATTCCCACAAGCACGTGGAACATGGTCGACAGACAGAGAGAGGATCCCTCTCTAAAAGTGATGGGGGAGAGAATCGACGACGCGCATCGCGCTATTATTTATCCGAGCTGTCGACCATCCAATCAGTCATGCCGACATATGCTTAAGTAAGATTACATTTCTACTAATGCCTGTCAATGTAATGCCGCGTCTAGGTCGAGCGATAGACACAGGGGATAGAGACGTGATAGGAGGGGGAAAAAATCGAATAGAGAGAATTGTATCCACCGGGTATGGTGGGTATGGTGGAAGGGTGAAGGTGAGCCAGAGCCAGTGAATGATAAATCGTACCTTTGCACAGCGTAGTGGGACAATTTTTTTTTCTCCCCCTCGATAGCCTAATGGGCAACCCTCTTGGCAGATTACGCACCGCTTCGCCCAAATGGGACCTCTCTTCCAAGAGATTAGTGGCTTATCGTGGAGTATTAATGTAATATTGTAATGCACCGTGAAACACGCATAATGCAGGTTCGTTACTCGCCGCGGACGGCTGGTCTTTTGTAAGGGAGTAGGTTAAATAATTCTCGCGTGATCTCCAACGATATAGAGCAGTCTCTCGTTGTCTGCTTTTCGCTCGTGGGCGTAGTTTCGCTCGCCGGACCAGCTTTCTACGTCGAATTAACAATTGATTCCCTGGGCGGTCCGACAATTAATATCCTGGAATATTTTCGACGATTAAATGGCAATCAAGTATGCTTAGAGAGAATTAAACATCTCGTGGTGACTATCACATACCAAAATCGATCAGAATCGGCAGCAATTTAAGACATTTGCATTCCAAGAATGTTACCAATTTTTATTACTCTAAAACATTCAAATTACAAGCCTCGTTGGATAGAAAAGCCGGCGGGGCATTGAACGACTGGCGACCTTTCCCGCAGGCAACAGCCGAGAGAAAGCTGCCTTGCCGTTATTGCGCTCACAGAGACGCGGTTGCACCGCTGGCCATTTCCCACAAGAGAAATCCAACCGCGAGTGCGACAATGCGGACGGAGTCGCGTTAAAACCGGATGTCGACGTCGATACTCGTCGAAACTCTGTGTTCACGGTGTTCAATGAAAAAAATAAAACAAAAAAAAAAGAAGAAGAAATCTGCAAAACTGTTCGGAAATGGTCCTCTCTCGGCGGGCTCGTTTGATGTGTGAATCGAAGCACGTGTCAGCGAAGTGGGTCGATGCACCTGGTGCGCGTATGCACACCTCTGGCCTTAGTCACAATGGACTCCTAATAAATTTGGCACGAGGGATGGAAGGTTTATGGACGACAGTGGGCCTTTTCTCACGCACCGTCAGATCGTAGCCTATGTTCTCATTGTCGATGCACTGTGCACGCCGATTGTATCGTCCACGGTAGTGACGTTTCTCGCAGAGAATTTGTTCGAGTCAGCGAACCGTGACTAAATTCGGGATAGATGCCGAACCGTCGAATCGCTAATTCCGTTTTCTTTTTTTTTTTTTCTTCGCCCTTGTGAAACACGACGTTTCCTCGCGATCGGTTATTTTTCGGTTACTCTGTCTCTTTTCGTTCTTTTTTCTCCCGCCAAGATTTTTTCGGTTTTTTGCCTTTGTCGGTTGAACAACGCAAACTAGTTTTCCTTGGCTAATGTTCAGCGGATGTTCGTCGATCGTCGTTCTTTTTTTTCTTTACGCGCGAATGGACGGTTAATCGGGAGATAAACACTGAAAAGGAAGTGGCCACGTGACTATCCTTACCCAATCGTCGAGCGATGATCGTCCCGACTCGATAAGGGAAAGTTCACTTGTCCGTAGGTATGAAAGACGGACGATCAACGGAGTCGATAGGAAAGCCGGCTTCGAGTATTTGCATTATCGAGCCGGCGACTAGATTTTTTCCCGACGCGGAAACGTTGCCGTAAAAAGTGGCATTGTGTCGCAACGATGTTCCGAGAAACGTCTGTGACAGTGCTTGTTGTCACGACTTTTACGATGGATCGTGGCCTGCTGTTTGCACAATCGCATTCAAACGCGAAGTGCGTGCGGAAAGAAAGCACCGTCGTTGCGACATTCGCTGCGATCTTTTGATAATTACGGTTGAATTGCATTTTTCAAGTCCTTTTCATCACAATCGTCTTATTGCGGCATAAATTCGGAACAGCGAAGCGCAACTGTCGTGTCTAGGATTTTGATAAAAGAATATATTAGAATTATAATTATACCGTTACACTATCGTGTTACGTAATAACAAAGATAGACAAAAAAAGTAATTTTACTGGTTTCGAAATT
>NIPQ01106701.1:0-16194 GCA_002806875.1 Lepidotrigona ventralis hoosana | reverse complement strand
ATTGGAATATGCACGGCCACGACCTCGGCGAGCCCGCCTAGGTTCACCTTTCCTCGACAACTTCTCATTCGTGGCTCGACCCACTCTCTTCAAGTGCACCTTCACCGATACACGTGCAACACCGTGCCGCGCCGCGCCGCGCGCTCGACTTCTTCAGCAGAGGAGGATGCATTGTGATCCACCGTTCCACTCGCGTAGGAGTCTCTCTCTCTCTCTCTCTTTCTATGGCACACTCGCGAGGACAAAAGACATTCGTAGACACCGGCTAATGCGACTAATACAGGTACCTGGGGATTCCTGCATTATTTTTTACATCTGTTTCGTCGCGTGTTGAAAAATTAGAATATATGGAAATTAATATACACGATGGAGCATGTGGATACATATGGACATAAANGATGGAGCATGTGGATACATATGGACATAAATTCCAACGTAATTGTACGATCAACAGGGAAGAAGAGATGAGTTTATCGAGTTTACTACAAACTGGTGTTGAAACTTCAACAGTTTTGTTTTAATTTTATCTACCACCCGTGTGCGATCGTTTTTCAAACGNTTGTTTTAATTTTATCTACCACCCGTGTGCGATCGTTTTTCAATACTGCTCGGTCGCAAGTATTCCAGCGGAAAAACATGAACGTGTTTGACTTAATCTAAAGTATGATTTAAATATACGTGGACGATGTTAACTTGCGATGAAAACCCGAAATTTACCATTCACATTTTGATTACCGTGACGGTATTAATACGCGTCACGTCTTTCAATGTAAAAAATTATGTATGATGTTCATCGCGAATTGTAGAACGTTGAAAGGACAACGAACGTGTTACAGTAAATCTGTGAAACAACATGTCTAGAGAAAGGGGTGAACACTTTTTCGATGATGTTCCGCGAAACATTTTCATCGAAACGTAAATACACATGTGTTCAGCCGGCGAAGAGGCAAAAGCATCGTAGCGGCTGCGAGGAAAGAGAGAGGTTAGACTGTCGGTCGCCGAAATGGCGACCTCATTGATACACGATGCACCGTGGCCGCTCATCGCCGAGTAAAAGATGCAGCGTGGAACGGAGAAGCGCAGCGTTGACCGCGGACAAAGCGGTATCCGTGGAACGGCGACATGGAAATAGTCGCGATAAATCGCTCGCCACGAACTATTCCATTATAAAGGAGCATGCCCCTCGCGTAACACAGCCGGTCGCGAGCGTTGCTTTGTGCACACGGCGCGGCGCACCTACCTGCGCGCTATGTGCATCGGCTGCCGACAGAGCATCTGCAACCTACGATTAACGACAATCGAGAAACCTGTGTGAGGATTTCCCTGGAACTCCTTCACGCGGATCTCTGACGTGTACCCCTCTCTCGTTTCCGCTTCCTCGAGTGAATTTTCTGCGCGCGTCACGAGCGTTTCCTAATTCCGCGAGACTTTTACTCCACTCCGAGTGGGGCGATCCGCTGCCAGTTTCCTGGAAATCTTCTCTCCTGGCCGACGACCAGTCAAATATGCGTTGAATTCGCTTGGAAACGATGGGCGGTAGCGCTCCTCAGCGTAGGAGATATCAGCCGGTAATTGGAGAGTGCCTGTTAAATACTCGTAGCTAGGTATAGAGAATTCTCGAGAGCCCGCATATTGAAATTCGTCGTGTTTTCAACTTGAATCAATATAGACTTTAATCTACCTCGGGCGGTTCTTCAAATACCGTACCGACGCGGCGAATTTCTGTCCAACGCGAAGCGCGTTTTGGCGTCCGGCCAAAAGTTTCCTGAATCTCTCTTCTTGGAAGAAACGATCAGCTTCGCGGCTAGCAAATTGATTTCGCGAGCAAGCTGTTTTTCCCAAACATAACATTACAAAATCAAGCGGCCCAAATGATTTTGCGAACCGAGTATGCTCGAGTAGATCTCGGCTGGCGTTCTACGCGCAACACAACGAGCCACGCGCGAATTCTCTCGAGCACCAACGAATGAACCAACGAACGAACGAACGAACGAACCCAGGCACGCCTGTTATTACTCGCTCAGATTGATGGAATCAAGCAACCAGTCATTTCGTGGTAGAATCAGTGAGAATTAATACCGGGCTATTAATTTCCCCCTGCTCGTGTGTGCCGATTCGCCAGCCAGAAGGTTCGCGAGTGGAAAAAGCCCGCATTGGTACCGGTTCCCCTCTACGTGATTTAGACAACGTATTCATTTTTTCTCCCTTTTTACCTTTTTTCTTCTCTCTCTCTCTCTCTCTTTCTCTCTCTGCTCCCCCGCGCGCGAGCATCCCTGGCGCATCGATCGTTCGCTGATGAGGATCGGCCAGATTCATGGCCGCTTTGCGCGAATTGATGCACCGGCATTAATTACGCGATCGGGTTGCTTGCGTTCCTTGATCTTGGATCGGAGCGGAGGTCGACACCGGTAGATTCTTCGACCCTTAGGGATTCTTGGCCAATTCATCAACCGGCTCCACGGGTGTGCGTACCAGAAGGGACGTCGATGGATCATCGTTTCGCGAGTCCGAGTATCCCGTGGTCGATGGAAATTAAACGACTCGCGGGGGTTACGTTTGCCTCTCCGTTGTCAACTTTCTTACCTAATAATTTGTTGGAAGCTTCGATATCGCCGCAGTAAGTAATTATCTAGTTTATCTTTTACAATTGAAACTGTACGTATCCTCTCTTAACGCAGTATTTAAACGTGACTCATACGTTGTTGCAACAGTGAGTAGCACCGTAATTTTTATTGCGCGAGCAACGAGGGGAGTGAACGTAGGAGATAGTTAACGCGTAGGTTTATATCTAATGGGTAATTTCGTCCAATAGATTTCTTCCGTTGGGAATATCTGAAGTTGACAGGGCGGATGAAATGCCCAAATGAAATTGAGAAATCTCACATTGTGTTTTGTATCTTGAGGATACTTTGATCAGGCCAGTTTAAATATATCTGTATTACTATGTTCTACCACTCTGAGTTATTATTATTTATCCGAGTATCAAGTTCGCTGGTGCGAAACTCCGAATAGAGGAATAACTGTCAAAAAAAAAAAAATATTTACCCAAGTTCGTATTTTTACAAAAATAACTAGAAGAGAACATGATATAGAATCACTTTATCGCAACGTGTAAATGCACAACCGCGCAGTCTGCAGTCTGTAAATCAGAATCGAGGCTTTGCGCAAACGGAGCGCGGAGTTTCTTAAATCAGAACCGTGTTAACCGTGTCAATTGACCTCCGGGTGAAGGAGGTGTTGTTAATTCTAATCCGCTCCGCCTAATCGCGCCGCTAATAACACCGCGATTCCAGCGTTTAATATTGTTGCTCGTTTGCCGGACAATAAATATTAGTTTCCAAGCGAGAAAGAGAGAGAAAAAGAGCCGGGTTCTCGTAGCGTTGGTTTTCAGTGTAAATGCAAAATCGCGCGTAATTTATGCTGGCAAGCAACACGCCTGGCTGGCCGAACCCCCGCGGCGAACTTGCAACGGCTTCATAAAGTCTGCGCATGGTTTGCCGCGCGCCGCAACCGCACATGTGCCACCGCTTGCACACACGCACCCAAGAACGCTAACGTCCCACCATTGGAGATTCCAGCGATACTACTCCTCTCGATGAACCAACTGATCAACTCTTTGAACGGACCCCGAGAGAACGTCAATCGGAAACGTTTTATCAGTGCTGTAATTTCACCAATTTCTATCTTGCTGAGAGAGCGCGAAAATATTCTCGAGTTCTGGCCTTAGTATTTCATTTGACAATTTTCGAAAATATGTTCATTAGATCAAGAATTCCGAAGCACCTGCACGTGTCAAGATGCCGAGTCTGTTTTTTTTTTCAGTATTATCGAAGATATCTTCAATGTTTTAGAAATGTTCTGGCGTTGCTACGAAACAGGCTCCGTCGTTGAACAAGCGAAATATATCACGTCGCGATTAGACAATAGTATACAGTCCACTGCTATTGAGTTAAAATCTCTGAATCCCATTTCTGAATACCCGTAAAGTTAAACTCGATCGTACGAAATAGGTACAATTTTACCAATCTCCTCGCGTCGTCGTAAACGTGAATTGACGCGTGTGACACGGTTGTTCAGTCATCGATCTTTCCGCCAGTATAGATTTAATGATCGAAAATTGAATTACCAACTGCGAGCTACGATTCTTTCATCAACGACTCGAGTCTCGGAATTCTTTCACGCGGGTTATTATGACGGCCATTCGTGAAAAACGCGACCGAATTAACAGAAGACGTAAATTACGCTAGTAAGCAGTCGTGAGTCGCGTTCTTGATGCAAATGTCCGTCAATAAACCGTTCATTTAAACAGTTGTCACTCTTCGACTTGACTCGTTCGATTTCACGAACCACCGATTTTTCGACACTCGACAGAAAGTATCCGAGTCGAATTCATTCCACCAGAGACCAACAACCGACGTGTGTTCGAAACGTGTGACGCAGAGGGAACTTGGACAGAGACGATGATGCTGTACAAGCGAAACGATGAATAATCAGTGAGACGCAGTGTATTAACACTAAACGTACCAAGCGGGGTCAAATGACCCCTTTTCAAAATTTACTTTAAAATCGTACATTCGTTGTTATTTCTTTCGTTAATCTGACTTTTTGTAAATTCTTATATTATCTGATTATTCAATTTCTCGTTTTCTGTTTTCCTCTTAGCTTATTTTTTATCGAGAAAAATTCTTTGCATACTTTATGTATCGCGAGGAGTCATTTGACCCTTTATGATAACATAGGTATATGTAAAATGCCGGTACGTTTAGTGTTAATGCGCGTGTAAGGGATCACGAAGGATTGTTTCGTTTGACGATTATGCATGATAGCCGCCGTATTACTCTAATTGATTCCCAATTTCCTCCATTTCGCGGAATGATAAATTGGGCAGAATGGCGCGCATTTTCTTCGAAAATACGCAACCGTGGTTCGCGGCTGGTAATGGTCAATTACCAGGGGGAAACGGTCGTTGGAAAGGTAGCGGTGCGTACCGGAACACCAAATCGACTATTGATCAAGAGAGGCCTTTCTATCGTGCCCGATCCCCGTTCAGTGAAATACTCACCGCGCGTCTAAGTGGAAGACTAATTGCGCGTGTTGTCGACAGGTGGAACCGTCATTCGTCGCGAATCCGGAACGCTAATGAACGATAGCCGAAGAAAATTCTGCGAGCGCTCCGGCTTCTCGTCCCTTGTTACTTCGTTTTCACGCCGCGATTTTCTCACGAACCAGAGCAACAAACTGTATCTGAAATTGGCGACATTGTCGCGTGCGATTTTAGTTTCCCCCGGCGTTATTTTAGTTTCGTCTGTCTATTTCACGTTGAGAACTGAGTTAAACTGTAAGTAAAAATTCGACTGGCGGAACAGAATATTATCAGATGCAACACGAACGACGTTTCTCTATTCACGTTATCTATATAAACCAAAGCTCAATATATTACGTAATTGTACGTAATTATCAGCGATAATTGGACCAAATCCATGTGTTCGAACCCATCGAACCGGATATTCGAGTTTACCTCGTAACATTGCTTCGTGCTTCGAGAAGCGCTCATGAAACATTCCCAGAGTTATGCCGCTCGGATTCGAGTATACTTAGAAATATTTATACTGTAATAAAGAAATAATAAAATTTGTTGCTCGTTATTAGCAGATCTGAAAACATCGTGCCTCGAGGAATTTGCGCGCGCGAGTGAACAATACGTACGCGTGTGGAAGGAAGCCGCGTAACAGGGACGAATCGCATGGACGATTGCGGTTACGTGAAAACAGGAACTCCCGTGGTCGCCAGCCAATAACGCCTCCACGTGGCGTGGATCGCTAAATAAGGCAGCCGGTCCAGCTCGTACGTGGGTCGTTCGGTAGTTTTGCCAGATTTTTCATCGAGCCGCGAGATAAAAGTAGAAAATTACGCTGCCCGGCCTCTGCCCCGTTGCTATCCGCGCATTGTCCGCGTGTTTATTGTGGGAAATCGCGTTGTCGATCGAATCAATACGAGGTTATTAGGCTCCTCGGCGCTCAAGTTTCTCCCCGGTTACTTTCTTGGTGGCGTAGTAAACCGTGCATGTAAACGCACGGGCACGAATAACGGAAACTTTCATTCGGGCACTTTTCACCCGGCGAGATCTTCTTTCGTATTGTTAGCCTCGAGATTCATCTACGTGGGACACGTGGTGATTTACACGAGGCGCGATGGCTTCAATTTCGAAACGAACGCAGGAATTTCTTCAGACGAGTCGAAGCTCGAAAATGCTTCTCAGAAGATCACGCAACATTTACGTATCGCGATCCTACGACGTCTTCTGTGAAATTTCCTCAAGTCTGGCTTATTCACTCACCGCTCACTTTTCCTCCGCCATTTTCCACAGAGTTGAAACTCACCTACTTGGTAGAAACTTACCTGCAACAGAGACGAGAAACAAACATACTTAACATTCCTCTATCAACAGTTTCATGTCGCGTTGTACATTGAGCGAAAAATTGCGTAAAATTGCTCTGGCAGTGCTAGCAGCTCTTATCGCTGCGAGACACTGTAAAATCGATTTTACGAGCTCTCTAAACGACTAACCGCGTTGGAAATCACGAGTACGATTAGATAAGACGCGGGAATTTCTGCATTGTGGCCAGGAAGAGGAGATACGAAAATCCTGCGTTCCGGTGCCAACGGTTCGAGATTCACCGCGTTCGTCGGATTCATCGTCACCGACGATATCGTTCGCCAGTCATATCTATATCGACGATTATAATCGAGCCTCCTCGCCTCGTTAGCACCGGGCATATCGTCTTAACCAACGAGGTGTTTCCTTGCTGTCTACCATCCGAGATAGAGAATCTTCTTGTTCGGTCACTTGTTCCTCGCCGATTACATCGCTATGTAAATTTATCGTCGCTACGTGTGTGCGCGACCGCCCGCCCTTTTTTCTCCCCTCTGGTTAGTCTCATGCGACTTGCACGACCGCTGCCACGACGATTATGCTGCCGCGTATTCGTACTCTGATGCATGCCGCTTATAATTCGAGCAATAGTCTTCGTGCATTCAGCGGTTCGAACGGCGAACGACTTGATATCGATTCGAAAACGGCCACTCGGGACACTTGCGACAACGTGTCGCTTATATACATTTCAGTCCGGAAAATGTAAGTATACTCTAATTTGTTCGAAGACTTGTTAAGAGGAACACGTTAATAATGTCAAATTAATTATTTTATTCATTGCATTATTATTATTTTTTTTTTTGTAGTTACAATCGTGATCTACCACTGAGAAATTTTTCGTCAACATACATTTCTCAGGAAGTATATTGAAATAATCGAAACACTGAATTGCACTACATTAATCAATATCATTTATTTATTCGCATTGAATTGTTCGTGCACATAATAAAAACTTAACAGTAACTTTAAGCTTTATTTCATATCAATACATAATCCTACATCACATTTCTTGCATTCGTAATTCGTCTTCCTTCTTCTTTGTTTTCTACACACTACACATTTGTGTCTTTTTGTGATTAATTTATCACCACAGATTTAAGAGTATTAAATGAAAAACTGTAAAATAATCACGTTTAAATAAATATACGTGACTAACGAAAGATGTAACTGTTGAATTACAATTCACTTACGTCTAATCCAATATTTTTTTGTTGCAATTATTGCCAATAACATTTGCGCCTATCGTTCCAGCGGACTGAAGCCAAAGAGTTAATTATAATATTCTTATTTCTCTAAATGTATTGTCGATGTTCACTTTTTAGTGACATTAAATTTATATTAACTTACTTATTTATATTATTATTTATATTTAATTTAGTTATTTACATTATTGCATTATTTAGATATATTTTGAATATATATTTTAGACATTACTTTGAATAAATCTTGAACGTAGTAGAAAATATACTGGAGCAATTGAATATTACAATATATGTCGTGCGTATACGATAGAGCGTAGATTTAACGAGAATTTCGAAATCCTAATCAAATTATCACTCCGTGAATAAAATATCGCATTTGGTCACGCGTAGCAAGTTTAATATTTCGCGCGAGAAGCCGGGACAACTTAACGCCGAAAGATCAATTTACCAGATTGTTTGAACGTGTACGCGAACATTAACATTAAAGAAGAAATTACCGGGATCGAGCGAACGAAACCGTTAACGAGCTTTAAATGCTTTCTTTCATTACAGGAAGAATAGAACTGGTAATTTAATACCTTTGATCGCGCAAGCGATCGCGTGGATTAGATGAAAACGCGTGTTAACGAACAAAACGACGACTTTGCTACGTGATTAGGAAGACGTCGGATGATAAGTTCTTCAACACGGTTAAAAATCGCGACGTGAACCGACGATTATCTACCTATTACCTGTAATCTTTTTTTGACGTTGAAATTATCCTGTTAAATTTCTCTTCACGTTTCGGTTACGTTCGTGCGCGCTTACGTTTCACTTGCATTCAATCATCGATGCAAAACGATCATTTCGCAAGTTGCTGCAGCCAAAATTACGCGGACGAGGATGAGGACAATTAAATTTTAAGAAAGGATGATTACGAAGGGAAAAGATTCGAATCTATTTAAAGCCGGAAATTTACAGCGTTCATTCGTCGATGGAAAGGTGATCAGCGCATCAATTACATCCATCCTCCCCGCATTGTTTATCAATCAATGGTAATCGCTCTCTTCCCTCCCCCTCCCCCCTCCCTCTCCCGTGCGCTTGATAATAAATGCCTGTCATAAACCGACGTCGGCCACGAAATCTCGTGGAGAGGAGATTTCTTTCTCAGCGGGAGTGATTGACTCTCCTCTCCTCCTGCGGAGGAGAAGCTCCATTACGCGTTGGACCGCGTGGCGCGGCATAATTGCGCCGCAGGACCAAGGCCAACGGACCTAATCGCGCCGATTAATAGCCGACCGATTAATTAAGCCTCGGCCAATAGTCATCGTGCGTCGCGGTGAATAGAGATTTGTTATTCAACTGGGGCTGAAGGATGTTAAGCTTGCCAGCTTGCCGAGATACGTGCGTGTAAACGCGCGAGCTCGCGAGTCCGGCCATTAATTATGATAATTGATTCGCGCGCGCCACTTCGCGTTCGGCAAATCCAGCTTGTCGCGTATCATGGGACAGGCCGAACAATCATGCCACTTTGAATTTTAAAGCCTTGTCCTTGATCAGCCTCGTGCAGCAACCTTGTCTGAGAGTGTAACTCTCTATTGGGAAATACTCCTGGTTTTGATATGAAACTATCTTTTCGGACTGAGAATAGTTGAGTTCAGCTGTTGTATAAAGCTCGAGTCTTTGAAATTGAATCTTACAAACAACATTTAACGGATTGGTTTCTTCTCTGCCTTTTTCCAGTGCCGAGCATTCTTGAGAGAAACGAAGAAAAATGTCTGCAAGGTTCTTAATTCAATGCAATCGAAATATGTAAATTTACGTGACTTTTGTTGGGAAATTAGCATGAAAAAATGTAAATCTACAAGTTCTATCTGTTAAGTTAAGTTAAAGTTAAAAGCTTTTATCATACGAAGGTCAAGTTTTCGAAGCGTTTAAAACGTGGAAAGAGTCCTGAGCAGTCTCCCATGAGATAATAGTCCCAAAGAGTCTCTAAAATTGGGCCTCGAAAACTCGATTTTATACGATTTTATACTGGTTGAAATTTGAGCGGACTGAAAATATTTCCTCTTACATCAGTATGGAATATCAACTTTCCAGCTTCTTAGCAGCTGGAAAATTTATTTCAAAAAGTTGATTTCAAAAATATCTCGATATTTCAAAAATTCCATCGTCTCGAATGTCTAACGAAATACAGGAAGATCTCAAGAAACACGCAAGATAGAAAGAAATGAATGAACGAATCTGAAATTGGTTGCTATGATTCTAGAAATGTACAAAGTACGTTGATATCTAGAAAATTCTGTCATCGTAAAAATCGATTATATAATACTTGAAGCTGAATATGCGGAAGTTTTTAAGAGATACTAACGTTCTGCGTACGTACGAAATATATTAATATCTCGAAAATTTCACCATCGATTATAGTCGAAAAGTCAAGGGGCTCGATTATACTCAAAGTTAAACACGGAAATTCCAAGAGATGCACGAAATAAGAGGACGAACAGGTGAATTCGAGATCGAGATTGTTGAAACTCGACAAACGTCACGAAAATTCCGCGATCACGGAAATCGAGTAGATTCGACGCGGAAATTCGAAGGAAACACGCGGAAGAGACGGATCGAATAAGTGAATTCGAGATCGGTGGCCAAGTCAGCACGATAGTCGAAGAAGAAAAACACGGCTCACGGCCGATTACTCGATCCACTCGAGGTGAATCAACGCTTTAATAAATGATCCTTCCTATTATGAGGATGGACAACGGAGCGGATAGCTCGATAGCCTCGATCTTCCGGAAAAGGGAAAGTCGGCCTAGGCCGGATCACTCGCTACGACGGATTCTTCGAGAGAGACGACCTCGAGGAACTTGAAGCGTGTCGTCGTACGATCAAATCGACAGTCGTACCGGAACACTGTGACCACGTCGCCGATCTTTTCTTTTTCTATTTTTTTTCTTTTTTTTTCTTTCTTTCTTTCCTTAGATTTACTGCTGCCTGGTGACTGCTCAGTCAGTCCTCTCTGTCGAACGTTCAAGACAGTAGCTACCGCTTTTATACTTGGAGTGCTCGAACAAATTGATGCTATTCAATTGTACGTATCGAACGTTAATCTTTAAATGCTGTTCGAAGATGAACTTTGTAAATCTTACGACTACTCCTATGGACTTTATATTGGCGATCGGACATAGTTCCACGACTATGTGGATGTTTTAATTATTCTTCCTTGCCGAAGTTCTGCAGTCTCTACGCCAAATTTCGAATGTTGATAACTCAGTAAAAATGTAACCCCGACATTTATTGCATCGTTTGAGACTCACAAGTCAGTGCAGTTGAAAGTCCTCTCCCCCAGGTTTGTTGCCATCGTAAACCTCACCATAATAATCGTCCGTGATTACTCGATTCTCGTAAAGACAACTAGTGAAATCCTCTGTCAAGTTAAGTAAAGAGAAAAATCTGTGTACAAAGGGAAGATAAGTAAGAGGGAAAGGGTGAAAACATCAACACGACGTGCAATCGAAGTAAGCTACAAAAGAGGAAAGGCACATTTTGTCTGCATCCATCATCGGCTATCATTTCGACTTCGGTCGCGCTCTCGAATAAAAAAAAAAAAAAAAGAAAAAAAAGGAAAAGAAAAAATACAAGAACCAAAGGGGAGTGCTTTTACGCGGTGCACTCTTGATGCACCCGCGAAGTACTAAGTCACCGAGGAGGCAATTAACTTAATTACCGCTCGATACGGCAACGAGCAGAGATTACGGAAGAGGTTTATGACGGCGTCAGCTATGCAAATGGATTTTGCAAGCTGTTTCGCGGCTTTTAAACACCTCCGTGGCGTAATTGTCCCGTGGCAAAGACGAGCGCGCGATTTACGCGCAGTCATGAAAATTCTGGAATCGCGATGGAGGAAAGATTAGAGCCGAGCTGTTTGCTGCTGCTGCTGCTGCTGGTGTTACCGGGCGAGTTAATTATTTTCTCTCGTGAAACTCTCGTAAATATCTTACGAGATGTGACGAACAATGGAGCAGAGCCTGGGTAGCCTGGTTATTGCATTAGTCTGCCGAAAAGAGTTTCAACGGACTAGAAGCGTAGATAAATTGTTGGTTAATAAACCAACAATTGATGGAAGTTAACGAGATGGAATAGCGAAGCGATTGTTATTTATGTCCACGACATAATCTTTCGAAAAAATTGTTAATCGTTCGAGAGAGAACAAAATTTCAGTAAACTACGTACGTTGAAGAAAATACTCGTAATGCCAGAATAGAAGGTTGAATCGAATCATTTTTAGACAATGTAATCTTTCCCATTCGAAGCAAAGGAGCTTTAATGTCGAAAATGGAGCAAAATTTCAACAGACGGACACCACAGACTAAAGAAAATATTCATAATGTCTGGATAATTCGAGAATGCAGGAAAAAGTGGAATTAAATTGTCAACAAAATGAATAGCGTGACGTGAGTGAAGGAAAAGCGGCCGTAATTTCCAGCCGTTCCTCTCAGCAATAACTCGATTACGTTGAACATGTGCATCGTTCGTCTTTTAACTTGGAATTCCAAAAGGAACGGATCGAACGATCGGCTTACGCGCATCTCATTGAGGATCGACACAGGTGCACACGCGAGCACGATCGGTTATTAGCGATTATTATTCATCAGTGTGAAAGTTGCCTGGCTGCGGCACACGAGGCGTGGCGTGGGAGTCACGCGCGCCAGATATGTAAATAGCTTCTCGTTAGAAATTTCACGGTTGCGTTTATTCTCTCCTCTCGTCTCGGGATGATACGATACATGATCCTGGGAATCCCTCGGGTATCGATTCGAAGGCGTTTTATCTTGAGATGAAGCCTCGTTGATTCGAAGAATTTTAGAAACTTTGTACGTAATTTTGACGAAACGATGAAACTTCACCTTGAACTGACAATTCACTTCGATCGTAAAAAATTCGTAATTTAACTTTAACTCTACCAAAGCGATTGAAATGATCAATTTATAGTTTTCGTTGAATATTTTATAGATGTGAAACATTAAAAATTTAAATGATTGTAAAATCATCGTAAAATGTGTATCACAAGGTATTTCTATTTCTTTTACTTTTAATGCTTTTGATGAAAATTTTTCGTTTTAATCGTCGGTAGTACTGGTATTAAATTGTTAATGAAAATTATTTTTTCTGACATCTCTCGCTTCTGCATCGCTTCGACTAAATTGCCCGCGTCCCCTTTAAACGGGAATTATATAGGAAGAAATCGTAAGATACACTTTACGTAAGATTCGCTATCATCGACGGAAATCTACGGCTTCGTAGCTAGTCTAATAGCTCGTAAATATATCGACGTTTCAACTCGTGCGCGAAATCATATTTACGAGGGACGATCCACGGTTAATTATAGTGCCCGATGTATAGACCTTCCTTCTCACCGAGGGACTTTCAATCCTGTAAAAAGCTTGACGGAGGCGTTGACACCCACACCGGATGGACAATGAGGCATGCAACAAGAATCATCGGGTTTCTATCGGCCGATCAGATATCTTTGTTTTCGTCTCCGTTTATCACGAGATTGCAGACGCTCGAACGATTAAAATACCGTTGTCTCGCATGTGTGCAAACGTTAGTTAGTTTCCCGCATTTCTTCCACTCTATATATCTAGTACATCGAGTACTATCGAATGTCAAATTCAGAAAATAATCATCATTTAAATTACTAATTAACCCTTTCGGTACGAGCGCCGGATATATCCGGCGTCCATCAGATGAACTGTGTGTACTTATATAATTCTAGTGTTAACTTGTATAATTAACAGAATTTAATATAAATGTCTTTTAATATTAAAACTAACGACATTTGTTAGAAGAAACATTGTTTTATTAAGCACAGTTCTTATTTAATGCTAAGGAAAATCTTTATACACAAGAGAACTGACCACGCGCTCTCGTATAGCGGGTGTATCACGGCGGACAGAGCGCTCGTACCGAAAAGGTTAACTTGCGCTTTTATTTAAAAGGAACTCTTCTCTTTCAGAAGAGAAACAAGTAGTCTAATAATAATGAACACGTAGCTAGTAAAAATAACTGAATCACAATGTTTGTAAGAAGAAATGGTCGATCGTCAGGTAGAACGAAGATAAGAGGAATTTCTCGGTGTAATTAATTCCGAAAGATCGAAACAATCGACGCCGATCCTCCACCCCCCTCCCCCTCATATTGGAGAATGCTCGTCACGTGAACGACGGAACGGGTGTTACTTTTGCACCGACGTATATCACTAATGCGACGTTAATTGCGTGGCCGCGATTGTTCCGTTTAATGAGCGCATCCTTCTCCGCGAGTCGCGCAGAAATGTGCACCAATTACGATTGTCTTCGGTTAGCGCGGCTAACTGATTTAGAAAGATTTATCTTTAATTAGTTCGATTCAAAGCGGGAACGTGTTACGTGCGACTTCTCGGGGAGAAACCAATGGAAAGGTTTCGGCCACGGTATTGTCGCAAGTTTAACCTGTCCCACGAAAAACACCATCGCGATATTACGAGGAACAATTCTGAAATTCTCTACCGTGCTTGTTATTTATTGCTGTTTTCAAATCTTGCGAAATCTCTTCCCTCGTCCACGATACACGGTTATTTATTAACCCATTGTGGAACAAGCAGCTCATTGTAATTAATTTTGTAATTAAGAAGAAATAGGAGAAATTTCGAAAAAATCGAGCTGTTAAATTTCTTTCTGAACGTAAATCTTCCTTCATACCATACGCAAGGAGGATCCTCGAATTTTATGGATACTTCATGTCACCGCTTTCTAGGAAATTTCAGCTATTCTGAATCACATCGGCTCGGTAATTTAATCTTTAATAGCCGATTAAATATATAGGATGAATAGAGAAAAAAGGTTCATGACTTCTAAGATGGAGCGCACTTGCTGAGATATGAAAAAAAGTCCTAATAAACATGGGTCGAAAAATTAATAGTTTCAAAGTTATAAACGAATTTTTTGTATACAACTGTAAACGATTATTTTTTTCTTATAAATGATTGAAATTCTTGTGAAAAAGTTAGAACACATCCGGGAATATTTCAAAGAGTACGTAATCCTTTCATACGAAGGTGTCAAGCGTGCATAAAAATGGAAGGAGGACACGTAGAAAACTTCTGTAATCAGAAGAACTGTAATCAGAAGAACTATAATCAGAAGAAGAAGAACTATAATCAGAAGAAGAAGAAATACAGCAAATCACTACTTACGTACAGTATGATAGCTCTCGAGAAGCGAAGAAATTCGTTTCTTCAACCGAAACAAAAAATCGTTCATAATTTTGAAATTGTTAATTTTTCGATCCATGTTTAGTAGAACTTTTCTTCAGATTCTGTTTCGGCGAGTATTATTTACTTCAGAAGGTATGAGCAGAAGGTATGTGAATATTTATTGGCGTCGAATGATTTGCTATGATTATACGATTTACTTTGCGAGCCACGATCCATAGAAACAACGTTTGTCACTCGAAGATTATACTCTGGAATCTCGAATCGACAAACGAACCCGCAATTCTTCATCCTCGTTAACGTTCTAAAAAAAAAAACAAAAAAAACGAAATCAATTTTCGTCTCGCGGTTTCGCCAGAAACAAAATGCGCGTCATTTGCTGCGGCTTATTCCAGCGAAGGTGAAGAAATTCACTCGAGGTGTATCAGAAGATCAAGGCGATCGTTGAATAAATGACGCTATCAGGAGAAATCAAACGGACACAGAGATTCTCGAGAGGCGAAACGAGTGGGCTGTTCGCCTCGCCGCTTAGGATCGTTTGCCGATTTTCACGGCGATGATGGTCGCCTCGCGTCTCGCGGCAAAACCGCGCGAGCCTCGATCGTTTCCGGGTGATGATGCGAATTTCCACCGGTAGCGCGAGACGGTTCGAGCTGGTAGGATCGTTTGCCGATTTTCACGGCGATGATGGTCGCCTCGCGTCTCGCGGCAAAACCGCGCGAGCCTCGATCGTTTCCGGGTGATGATGCGAATTTCCACCGGTAGCGCGAGACGGTTCGAGCTGGCATTTCCACGTCACGTGGACGAAAGTTCGCGGGAGGAACTTTCGACGGGACGCGTAATACGAAAAGCTCGTGAGAATCGGTCGTATATTAATCCAGCGAGCGATAAATCCAACGAGAATGTAGAGTAGAAAGAGAGACGATTTCTTCTCCTGCAGTCTGTTGGCTGGCTTTTCGCTGGCCGGAACACGTGTTGGCGCGCGCTCGAGAACCGCGATATCACGTATCGTGGCGCATATTAATCGTCGCGGTACGTGCGAGTTGTTCATCGCCGCTCGCTGCACACGCTCTCCCGCTTCGCGATGCAATACGTAACACGTAGACAAGCGAAGCGCCAATGCACCGAGTTAACACCGTGCCATGCTTACGTAAGGATACGTGGGCACGCTTCGCCGCGTGCAACATTTTCGAGGAATAAAAATTCGCGCGAAAATTCCGAAAAAAAAAACGAGAAATCGTTGGCAGACCTGGGATTGAAAATTATTGAATCGAAACAGCAGATTATTTTCAGATCGTTTATTTCTTCGCAGTAACTAGATTTTC